>MU837316.1:71315-81560 GCA_029603245.1 Rhizopogon salebrosus TDB-379
GAAAGGTGTGCACCGGAACGCCTAGCAAGCAAAAGTGAAGGAGAGAAGACTAGCGAAGTAGCGGAGCATCAATATAATAGTCGAGATGCACGCATGTAGAGCGCTCGCTCCTATCGCGTGCCTCGTCATGGTGTCGTATACTAACAGGAGAGAGATAGTATCATTTCTTGTGCAGTATTGGGCCCAGCGTCAAATTCCCAGATGTTGTTTGTGTGTGTACCCCTTATTCTTCTATGAATGTGCTTGAAGTTCGGAAGTCCTTGCGAATACTTCACTAGCCGTTATTACTAACTGATGACTTGGTCTTTTCATGCTACTATATCAACTCAGTATCCTCTTGCCCCCGCGTTTGTCTTGTATAGTTATCTTTCATATCCTTGCAAACTGACATTATGCAATCTGAGGCCTCACCTCCACTTCGCACTGTCGCTCGCAGGGCACTGCTTGTATTAAAGCAAAGGATCCTGTCATTTCAACCGCTAATAGGTGCCACAAGTTACTAACCTTCTGATGCTATTTTAATGTCATCTTTAGCTTCACGTGCAGGGTGCCTTCACTATCGAGGTATATGTTGTTACTACAATAAAAGCGTAAGTTTAAGTCATTGAAGGATGGCAATCATAAAACATGTCAGCTGATAAAATCAGCTCGAAACACATCATGTAATAGAGCTTAGGAAGCTTGTGTGAGGAAACTCACTCTTCCATCAACCAATTGCCCACGATAATTTGGAGTCCGGTGCCGCTAAGCTTCTCCTCTTCAGCGGCCGCGTATCTTTGATTTTCCAGCATACTACATCAATACTCGTCACCTTCGCATAGCGTAAACTTACTTCTTGACCGCCTCACAAGGCACAAGCAACCATGTCGTAGTATCATAATCCTGTTTAAATTCTTGCGCTTCAGTTGTCTCTCTTTGAGACTCGACCAGAATGAGTACAGAGCGCGGGAAGGCTGGAAGGCTATGCTCAGAAAGACCATACGCCACGACCCATTTTCCATTATACCCCATATAGATCTGAAGCCACCATATACGTCCTGTGTGGATTTGCGTCATCATCAGGTATTACGATTGCAAGAGAACAGGAACGCAAACCCTCAGCAACAAATTCCGTGTTCACGTTCTGCATTATGCGCAATCGTTTCTGGAACATCCTGAACTGGAGGGAGGCAACAAAGTTGTGCTTGCCTAGCTCATCCCCCTCATGCACTTCGATATCGTCCGGCGGACAGCCCAAAGAGCGTCTCAAGGGCTCGTATTTCAAGTTGGCTGATTAGTATAATAGTTTGATCAATTCTCTCTTGGGTAAGTAACAGGCATGTACTTACGACCAATATCACGTCCCAAATTCAGCTGCGTGAACAATGCGTGGTCGCTAGTCGTCATGCACGCAAGTCGCAATTCGTCAGAGCAAACGGACGAGATCTCGGAAATAAATCCAGTAAATGCCGAGAGGGCTTCTCGCCTGTCATTCACAATTGCCCAATACATTGCCGTATGACCCTCGATATTACGGCTTTGCAGAAGGCTGGAGAACTCGGCAGCCGAGAGAAGATCAGCACAGGAGTTGACGATAGGGATGACAGTGGAAGGGATGTAATTAGGAGTGGTGAGAAGGTCACGGATGCGAGCTAGAACTGTGGTACGTGTGCTAGATAGCATCCGGGAAAGCACAGTTCGTGCAGACGGTTGCTTGCGTTGGATAGACACACCCAGTGATAATGGAGGTGTAGAAGATGCATCATACGATGGAAGTGAAGTAGTATCGGACTTGCTATCGAGTTCCAACTTGGTAGCCATGACTTGACGAGGCCTTAACGCGAAGGAGATAGATTGCGATAAATAAGAAGAAGAGAATAGGGGCCTGCCGCAAGTTTGAATATTCTAAGGGGTAGGCAGAGCTCGGATATCCGGATACCTATTTAATACTAATAGGAGAGAAGTCGCCATCTGGCATGCAGTGATCAAATAGGAATTGAGTCGGGTAAGAGGAGACTGTTAAAGAACAGTGTCAAATTGAGACATTGAACCTAGGCTAGGATTACGTTCTGGTCAACGCCAACGCGTATACGTAGTAATACCCTCTCCGCACTCACTGGCAGCCTCAACGAGCCTAATAGTACTGGCAAGTCGAATCCCTCACCTCAATATGATACCACAATTTTCCATATACCTGGCGCCATATATGAGACTACGATTGATCATCGATCATCGATCATCGATCATTTGGACATCGCAAGACACGCCCTCGCGACTTTTGACGCACACAGTCACAATATTTCCAGTCTAACTTGGTCCAGGTCCAGGAATCAAGCTCTCACCGTGGGAGTCATGGCGGAGGACCTGACCTCCCGTGCGCATCGTGCTGTACTTCCCTAGCACCCTCACTAAACGCGGCTCCGATGGCATTGATTGAGAACCGCTATCACAGCAATCGCTTCGTCCCAACCAGCAATAGAACTAGCACTATGAGATTACAATCGTCGACCCCGGGATTCGCCTCTTTGAAATCCCTGATCAGCTATTACCCGGACAGAACCATCCAGGCTCCTGACATCAACTCGCACACGGACAATCGTTGTAATCCGTTTGGATCTCGAAAATATCAGTGCCGGATATTATCTCATCGCTGTGTATGTCAGGCTGTTTGACCCCGATCAGATATACAAAGAGTTTCTTCCGTTGTTCAAGTGCTATACTTGGGGTGTCATTTTGCTCTTGCCATATTACAGCTGAGGTCTGTACGGCGACTCACATATTTATCCTCCTGTCAGGATCTTCCTCTCGATTCACGATGCATCCCTCAAGTACGCCGTCTTGACAATCCTCATTTGTGACCAACGCCGAGACAAGGTGAGCATGTGATGAGGGAACGAAAATAACATCGCCTCTATCCTCCCAGATTGCACGCGTCGAATTGTGCGGCTGGATCTGTTGAATTTCACCTGCCCGACCACATATGACCACCACATATGATATGAAGGAGGTCGATGAACTGATGCAGGATTGATCGATAGTCCACTTGCTAATCAATAACGAGCAAGTATGTACATACTTGGACCAAGAATACCTGTTGGGAGTACCCGGCTGTGTCTAGAAGTATCATAAAGTTCACCGTAAATTCCAGCAAAGATGTATTGTCCGTTGCAAACAGCAACCAACTGCAAATGCCCTGGCTATATGCGAAAGCAAGTTACATCATAAGTACTAGCGCGAACGTTGTTATACACAGTTCAGTACAAATGTCCCTAGACCGGAACATACAGAACGTAAATGAAGAGAATGCACGGAGAAGTCTAAATACGCAAGGTGAGCAGTAAGTTAACGAGCGACGCCAGAATACCTGTATTGTTAAGGCTGTGTATGAATATCCGTGAGAACCATGATTCCGCAGTGTGGTATCACAATAGCAGTAGGGTGATGTGGTATATATGGTATCTGCTTAGAGCAAGATGGTGAAGCAGGCAGCCACAGTAGCGAGAAGGGTAAGTGAGACAGCAATGTTCTTGTTTGCAGAAGCAGCTCCAATGAGGCCGCCACCACCGGAACTTCCACTGGAAGTAGGCGCGGGCGTCGACCCCGACACAGACACCTGTATAGGATTTGAGCCGGAAGTTCCTGTTGAAGAGCTCAAGCCACTAGCGAGCTGAGCGAAGCCGACAGAAGCGGGATTGGCACGGAAGACCGAGTAGACATTCTTCAGGAAGGTGTCTCCTACTATCCAAGAAGGTACACCAGAAGAACCGCCAGTGATGGTGCCGATATCGAAGATACCACCAGCGCACATCTGAGAAGTGGCAGCCGAGCTCGTGGTCGTTAAGACGTTGATAGTGCCGAGGTTCATGTCCAGAGGGCTGATCGCCCAGCTGGTTCCACCGAATGAGATGGAAACTACGACATTAGTGTTGCAAGCTAGAAGTAGTTGAGTTTTCAGCCTATCATGCTTTGCACAATTGACACTGACGGAATGCATATAAGCCTTGGTATTGTCCAGTAAGCTCCATGGAGCCTGGTACTTGGGCCCAAATACTTGCGGCGGCGGATGTGGGTGCACCAATAAGGGTAGTCCCTGTGTCAATGGCAGCAAGACCGTCGGATGTCCCGACGCTGATCGTCTTGCCTTGCACAGTGACCGCTACATATTAATGAGTGTTCAGCAAACTGATCACATAACATAACGATGGTACTAACAGTTAACAGTGAGCAGCCAGTACGATTGCGCACCAGTTAGATCCAAGTACTCGATAGATCCCTGGTATAAACTGGAGTTTGTTCCACCGATAGTGAGAATGCCGCCCGGGGCGGCACTAATCACATTGGTTTGGTCGACATAGCGTTCAAGATAGAAAGAGAACAAGGGATCCGTGAGTTGACCGGCATTATAGAGAGCTTGCCAAAAAGGTGTAGTTTGCAGGGCGGAAATTGACTCAAAGCCGAGACCCATTATACCCGAGAGTCCACCGCCGATCAAGCCCGAGGTAGTGTCAGTAACAGCAACTATAATAGCAGGTGAGGAAAGGAATGATCAACTCGAGTAACCAGGGTACACGTACGGAGTTCTTGGCCACTGATTGTGAAACCACCGAAAGTCACGGTGTCAGTGGATGAAGTACCTTGCACTTCGCCTGAACCATAAGTAATGCTTACAGTAGAGCTTGCACCAGTGGTAGTCTTATATGTCGACGACTTCGAGGGGTCAAACGTGGGTATATCTGATGTGCAAACAGTACACGAGGTGGTCGCCACCCAAAGGTCGGAAGAACCAGTATCGAGAACGAGATTAAAGTTCTGTGCTCTTCACAAAATGAGTCCCTGCGAATGTGCCCCATTTCGACCTGGTAACTCACGGAGTCCCAATGCTCACAACACCCGAGTAACTTGAATCGTTTTGCTGATGAAACCATGGTTAATTAACAAGAACTGGAAGCTCCTGAGAAGGCTGTTCAAACCTCATCAGTGATAGGAACTGCTGCACTGTTTGCTCGCTTTCTCGTGCTCCTCACGGTGGGTCGGTATCCATATTTTTTCCGCAATGCTTCGACAATCCCTGGCAAGTTTGCGACCCGGTCGGATTGGCTCCGGCGCACGATTGGGACATGAATAACACCTGCATTCGGTTGGGGAGCAGCGAGAGCAAATGGAAGGAGTGCGAGGGCTATGAGGGGGATGGAAATCATCGCGGAACAAGGACTCTAAGGAATAAAGAAAAGAAAGAAAGTAATGGTCAACGCAAAGACTGGCTTGCGTTGTGGTCACGTCAGAAGGGAACAGAAAATTTGCCTATGTAAAGTGGCTCGCTATAGTCGACCTGTGAATCCTGGGGCTGCGCAGCCAAATTTAAGACAAACCTTATTTCCCACTATGAGCTCTTGGCATTTATACATTGACACGAGGTACCTGGCCAGAACCATCCGCTGAATCATGTCGCGCTCCAGGGGTGGAATGTGAAGTCAGCCGATATTGTCTCATTCTTTCCAATGCCTCAGTCTCTACTCGAGCTCAACCTTCCAATTTTCTGTCTTCCTGAGATCGAAGGCCATAGCGCTCCCATTGCCCAGGTGAATCTATAAATTAACATGATGGTCAGGTGACAAGCACTGAGAAGAAATGTATTATTGTAACAACACTACAAATAAAAATAAGTCACGCGTGATTTCAGCAGGTCGAACTTCCAAGCTCAACCTTTGGACGCTTGAGGTGTCAATACGAGGATAAGCTCGCACATTTATCTGGCATTGGGAGAATACCGAGACCCAGCGTAAGATACATGGGATAAAAATTACATGAACGCCTGGACTTGTTCCCTTGCCTCCAGCGACCACTGCCACATTCGTCTCCTTGGCTTCTCGATCAGAAACATTCAGCAACAAAGGCTTACATTGATACCATGCGCCGCACGAGGCCTATGATATATGACGCTAGTAAACTAACTAGATGGGACGACGAGTCATACCAGGCGTGTCAACAACATGTATGCCAGTAGGCGCATTGCGCATTGACAACTTGGGGTCTTGGACACAGGCTGCCACCTGGGGCCTGCATTCACGCAGCATTATACCTTCAAATACTCCCCGCGCAGTATTCCCGCTTATAGTCCTCCCAGCTGGCATTTGTTCATTCAAACAGCATCGCCTTATTTCGCGTGGACAACGATGCGTGCATGCAGCTAGAACACATAATATCCGCAAGAAACACCCATGTGTGTTTATCCCCGCCATCTTCGACTACACTGTCGTGCACGTGCCATGTGTAATCCAGGTATTGCTGCCACTTTTATACAGCGCCTTCAATTTTCTTTCTATTTCCACCTTTGCATAAGTTTACTGCTTTACGTTGCACTACTTACCAAGTTATCCCTTATCTTCACCATTCATGCAGCCCAATTGTACGGTACAACCAAGTCTGATATATCTGGCCCTTGCATTCGATTGTGAACACGCACCACACATTTAACGTCCAGTCAGAGATGCATGCCGTAATAATCAACAAGATATGAATAATACGTATTTCGGGCATCTCAGTTCTCGCCGCTCAGGCCAACATGTTGACATTGTTGACATGTATGATGTCCGTACTTCTCCGTATTCCTGAGCCTCCCATCGGTCACAATCATATGACGGACACGTACTACCCACCTTCACGTTGCTGCCTGCGAATAGTATCGCCTCGGTGAGTCTTTTGATGTAACAATTTCCTTCCCTCTCAAATTTGGCCCATGGTGTTGGATACGTAATCCCGTATCGATGGTTTCAACGCGCCCGCGAACTCTGTAACGACGGGTTCACGATTGTTCTGGTCCGCTCAGAGGAGACCATACATTCCAGTAAGGTGCCTGTTGGTCATTGTAAAGAGCAATCTGCGAGTCTGCTACCACGAACGTCGCTATACATATCCCAAAACCGAAAGAGATTCAGACGAAAGAATAACAGAGGTATGACATGTCATTATGAGCGACGAGATTTTTTATCAAGCTGTGGTTGTGTGTGAATTTCGAGTTGTGTGATATATATGATTACAGCAAGACAATAAGACAGACGGCCGCGGTGGCGAGAAGGGTAGGCGAGAAAGCAAGTTCTTGCAGGAAGCAGCTCCAGTGAGGTCGCCGAGCGGGCTACCACCAGAAGTAATAGGCACAGGTAGCAACCCAGGCTGCACCGGGTTTAGGTCGAAAGTTCCAATTGAAGAGCTCAATCCACTAGCGAGCTGCACAAAGCCGACAGCAAAGTGTCACCTATGATCTACATATTGCTCAAGTCGTTAATGACGTCCGCATTCAAGTTAGCACCAGCATGCATCTCAGAAATGATATGTAGTGCCTACGTTCTTATCCACAGGATTGGTCTTTCAGTCAGTACTGCCGAAGGACATGTGATCTACATAAGTCTCCTGCTTATCCTGTGGTGCATAGATGACGCTAACGGAATGCATGTGATTTCCATGGTGGCCCTTGACGAGGTTGGATTCCGAGCGATGCTTGATGCAGTACAGGAACGCACGAAAGGTCATACCATATTTCTTTTCCTTCCGACGCCCATCGATCAGCGATAAATGCTAGCACGGGAAACTCCCAGGGCATTGTGAATATCCTCGATGCCCCAGCCAGTATTCCATAGTTGTAGTGCGCACTCCTTGAGATCAGAACTGATTTTACGGTTGCCCATAGTTTGCCAGGGATGAGAGAGACAATTTCCTAATCGGGTTTGGAAGCGGGCGCCTGCGAAAAAAAATGACAAATCTCATTATTCTTGGAAACAGCTGTTCTTGTAAGCCTTTTCTTTCTTTTCTTATTCTTTATCTCAACCACCCTTTAGGTTTTCTCGTACTCCCAGGACTCTCTCAGTGGAGCCAGCACAACCATGGCTCCACCACCCTGCCACGCGAGTCTCCTTCGTTGACCTAGGGTACGTCTTTCTATTCCTTTTTCTTTAATTTTACTAACATAGTATACCCTAGCTGCCCTCAATGTATAACACCCTCTGCTCCCACCTGCAGGCTGCTGCACTCTTCTAGTACCATCTCGCACCATCTGTCTTGCACACTCCATCTTGCACCTTTTTCTTTCATGCCGTCTCGCACATTCTCGCGCCCTCTCGCAGCCTACCTCACTCGCTGTACCAGCTTGCGCCATCTGTCTCACACTCCATCCCGCACCTTTTTTTTTTTTTTTACGCCGTCATGCACATTCTCGCACCCTCTCGCAGCCTGCATATATCAATGTCCTCTAGTTTTAGTTGCACGTAGTAGAGTACAGTCGATATTCCCATAATGCATCAATTTTTCAGGATCCCAACGTCATTCGCAAATAATTAGCTGCATAATGAATAATGCACGAACTTTGGAGGGCCATTATGCATTATGAGGTGGCAAGATAATAGGATAATATATGCAGTACTGTGTCAATCTATTGTTCTGGTAGTCAGTATTGTTCACGTCGAGTATTTATACAAGCAAGTGGGTGATTACGATGTCACCATACACGATGTCTACAAACTTGAAGCGTAAACCCCATGATAAACCTGCTCCCTACAAGCAGCCTGTGAGCCGCCCAAGACCTGACCAGCTGTTATCTGCCGAAGCTGAACTTATGCAATGGGTCAATGATCTCTAGGCTTGCAATCGCATCTTTGACGAATTACAAACTGTCAACGAGATTCTAGATCCTAGCTGAGGAGATATATGGGGAAATTCTCGATGTTTGAAGGTGGTGACAAGGCCATTGCAGATGAAGTCCGTCACGAGATTGCCATCGCGAATGGTGAAGTTGTTTTCTGATTCCGACAATGACGAAGATGACACGCCACCAATTTCACGCGCCGATATCCTCGATATGTGCCAGCGGCTGGCATGCAATATGGGGATCCTCAGTTTTCTCTCAATTTATCATCACAACTTCGCACTTGGGAACTGCCGCCTGGCGTCGGCGTTGACCTTGCTCGCAGCTTTAGGCCGAATTCGGCCCCGTCAATCCGACGTCCCCCTTAATCTCTCTACTCATTGATTTTCCGTCTCTCGCCACTTTCACGCGCTAAACGTTCAGCGGACACTCGTTTTCTCTGTAACACAACCTCTTATACAAATCCCAATTTACGGTTCACATCTCTACTCAGACAACGCAGTCGAACCACAAGTTTACGCCACCATAACCCGTCGTATCCACTTCCGACTCCCCCAACTCCACGATCATTTAATCCACCGCATCACTTTCGCACTCTGGATCTCGGAAATTTAAATCCAATACTGATTCGTACACAGCGCCCTGGAAGTCATATAGTCGTCAGTTATTGCCTCAGATCGCCACGTTTCGCCTACCATTCCAGCAGTTTGCCTGCACATGCGATATCCGCATCCGTCATATTTTCGATGCGATGCACGTCCCTCAGCGGGTGCTTGATCAACAGGACATTCCCACCTTCAAGATGTTCGCCTCTCACATTTCTAAATTCCCGCAGCAGCCCATTGGTCCGCAGCAGGTTCATGAAATTCTCACCGAACACCGTGAACGATGCAGCCCTCTTGTTGGAAATGCAATGGACCATTTGTGTGAAGTTCGAGGCAAACGAAACACGCCCGTTAGGCTCTCGTTGATTCACCCAGTATCCAACTTCGAGATCCCCCGGAGCGCGGTACGCCACAACCCCCTCTTTGAGAGGAATACAAACCAGCATAGGCAGTTGAGCCGCAGTCGCATATAATACGCCGACATATATCCTTTCATAAGGCTATGAATGGCAGGTTCAACTGCGAATCTCACATCCCCAAGGGGCGATAATCCACATACCGGCTGACGCTCTGAGATACTTGCCTCCTGCGCACCTATGTCAATTTCATCGGCAGACACCACCGATGAAGGGCCCCAAAAGAGCCTATCCTTTTTGTTATAGTCCCGTTCGCGTGAAGACTCGCTTGACATCGTAGCGCGCGTCCCACATGCAAGGCATGGAAACGAAACCCTCCTCGACATTGACGTTCCACTGCAGGAGCAATCGGAGGGTCAGCATCCCAGTGCCCAACGAAATGGAAGTGACCGACCGAACAGAAAGAGGCCCTTTCCAGTGTGTATCGTTGCTAGCTCGTGCATGGAGACGTACATGACGGGAAAGGGTCAAGAGATTACAGCGATCATTCAGGAGCTATCCGGGCACCTTCTCCTGAGTGACGTTCCAATGCAGTCGAATATCGTAACACACATGCATAGAGTCCTAAGGATGATAATAAGCTCCGCAGAACATCGATACGACATATAAC
>MU837317.1:8285-20612 GCA_029603245.1 Rhizopogon salebrosus TDB-379
TCTACCAACGCGTCCACTTGCGTAGTACATTCTCAAGGTTTGCATTTGCCACGTTCCCCTCGTCTCTAACGGTGCAACGCACATATTTATTTGCGGCCTAATTCATTCTGCTGATGCAATGTTTCGCACGCTTCGTCGATGGTGGTGTACCATCTTCGATGGCCCGCCCACATATACGCGCTTTCATGATCTGTTGTATTTAGGCGACGTCCCCCTCGCTCTTTCGATTCTTCCTGGCGCGTCACCAAGTGTTCATTTTGCTGGGCGGCTAGAGGGGCGCTGAGGGTGTCATATACGCGTCCCCCGCCTCTGCGCTGTTTCACCACGTCTGAGGGATTAGACATTGGAGTTCTGAGAGTGTTGAAGATTGGCGGGCGGGGAAATGGGTAGACGTTACTGAAGCTGTGGGGAGTCTAGGACTGGCACCTAGTACTGACACGACCTAGCGCCGATTTGATTCGCTCATAGGCAACGAATATGTTTACGACATCAGTGAAAGCACTCGAGCGAATCGCTTCTCTACAACAGCACCTATGGATAGCGACAGCATTTGATTGGTGGAAGACCAATGGAAGACCTCAAATCAATAACGAGTATTTACGAAACGAGCCTAAGCTATACCCGTTCAAGACACAACCAAGCTCTTAAATTCCGGACATGCACACCTCTGGCATTGTACCTTGTGGTAGCGTCATGATCGTGTTCTTGTTTTCTTCGGCCGTCCTGCTTGCACGCGCCTTGCAAGTGGATGCGGTCTCTATGCCTCACCCCACACCTCCTGCGATGCGTCGGACCGACGTCTTAGCTGTCACTCAGATGAGATCTACTCAGCTCGCTGATCTGGCACCATACACTGAGTTTGCTCGTGCCTCTTACTGTCCCTCTAGCATTGTAACTGGCTGGAAGTGTGGTCGTACGCAATTTCACTCTTCTCCGTCTTGTATTGACTCAATAGTGATCGATTTTTCAGAAGCCTGTGAGGCGGTACCCGGCTTTCAAGCTTCTCTTGCAGCAGGCAATGGTGATGGTATCCCAAAATGTGCGTTTCAATCAAGATATTTTAAGCATCTCTCCAGATAATTTTCGCAGATTTTGTTGGGTACTGGCCGACAGAAAATTCTGTCGTGGTTTCTCACCAAGGTGTAGATTCGACTCACCTGTAGGTCTGCATTCTTCGTGACATAAAACAAAGTTTATTGACCTCCTTAGCATGGCTGATCTCACTGATATTAATATACGGATGGAGAGGCTGGATTCATCGCTTTTTCCTGGTGTCGATAGCGGCGTCGAGGTTCACAGCGGATTTGCCAACGCGCAAGCACTAACTGCGAACATCATTTTGAATCAAGCGAAGAGCCTGATCTCTGAATATAACGCCAACATTGTCACATTAGTGAGCGCCAATTTTGCCAGTATTTCAAGAGGTGGGTCGATCCGACACGTTCCTGAGGACAGATAGGACATTCTCTGGGGGGTGCCATAGCAGAACTTGATTGTGTGTTCATGGCATTGAACCTTCCATCTAACATTGCTATCAAAGGTCTGTCAACACCTTCAATTCCAAGTTGTTCACAAGCTGAATTATTTTAGGTGTAACATATGGTACACCCCGCGTTGGAAATCCAGCATGGGCTGCCCTGTTCGATTCCCTGGTAAGCTTGATCCCCCTTCGAAGCTCGCTGTGCCTTGTGGCAATTCACTTAAATCTCGGAGTAGGTTCCGGATTTCCAACGCATCAACAATATGAAGGACATGGTTCCGATCGTACCCGGTCGAGGGATGGGTTTCTCACATGTCCAAGGAGAAGTTCACATAATCTCTCCTGGAAATGCCGTCGAGTGCCCCGGTGAGTTTAATATTGACCTTTTTCCAACATGACCACTCAATCTTGGCCTATATAGGTGACGATGATGCCACGGATGCTCAGTGCACAATCGCAAGTGTGCCCAACGTCATGGAGGGTAATATCTTGGACCACTTGGGTCCATACGAAGGGATTTACATTGGCGACATGTACTGCACATGATTATTAGTGGCATTATTATACCAGCTGAACGCCGGTAATCACATATGATTCGTCTGGACAAAACAAGCAAGAAAGCTGCACTTTGTTTGAAAGTGAACACTTCCGCAGCCAGATCGTGGTTCAGTATAGAATCTCAAGACTGCGCAGTTTCATCCCGTGCAGTATGCGAGGTACAATGGCGATACCACCGTCACACATCGGAGTCTTTCCTTCATTGCTCATGATTTGTGGGGCAAGCCCTGGCTGTGACTTTGTGAGTAAGCGGTCATAGATATGACTTGTGAGAGAAGCCGACGAGTGTTCTCATATCGTGGCTATAAAAATGCAACACCGGGAGCATCGACACCCAAAATAGGTCCAGAGGCATGGTCTCATCCTCCTTGGTCATTGTCATCCGAGAATTTTCGAAAGCGTCAGGAATATCTCCTCAACTGCACAGAAGGAGGATGGTATAAGATGAGTGTTCCAAACCCCGATACAAGCGAGTAACTACGACAAGTCTTACTTCCGCCGTCTGGTCCGAGCCTTCGGGAACTCTAGGGGCGTCTTTAGAACGGCCCTCTTGACCTCCCCCGCAGCATCCGGTAGACCGAGACGCTTCAAGTCTGACTGTGTTAGCTTATTGACTTTGCAACCTGAAAGACGAACAAAGTCAGGGGGAGGGCTACACAGACGAAAACAACTTAGACATACCTAGCGACTTGAACAACGTGCTAATTCTGTCAAAACGCATGAGCTCAACACACGGGGGTGTTCCTGCTGAATGACTTACTTTGCTGGTTCCATGCTCAAATCTGTCGCGAGAACGCTGGTGTCGGTCGCAAAATCGTCGATGTGAAGGCACAGTGCAAACATATGCGTCAAAAGCATAGTCTCATTTTCGGATGTCTTTTGTGCCCTGGGGAGCTGTCAGGACTGCCGCTACAAGAAGTGTGGGATGGACATACTCCATGGATCCGCGTGCGGTCTCTGTGAAGCGTGATAGAAGCCCATCGATGACGACGGTAGGAACAGCAGCGAGCTTCTGTTGAAGGACGGTCTTGTCGATGTTTTTGAAGGTGGACTTATGGAAAGCCATCATTGCTGCAATGTATACGAGCGTTTTTCTGGCAACATCAGCGTTGTAGTGCGCTCTGGTGATGAATGAGATGTTTACGCACATAGTAGTCTTGTTTGGTGAGGGAGAGGCGAATGCAAGGCTCAAATGGTCATTGATCCAGTTGGAACGCTTGTAGGGGAGGAGAGCGACTCGGTCGGCACTATTGTCCGCATTCATATAAGCAGAAATGTAGAGTGACTTCCATTCCGGCTTGGGAATCATGTTGTGCAAGGGATAAACATCACATGGGTTGAGAGCATCGGCGTCGTATTGCGGAATCAAACGAGTACTATCTGCGTTCGCCTTTGCTTCCTCTAATGGGACAGTTAAGTATGAGAGCGAGGTGAAAGAAATCAGACAAGCCTTTCGATGGTAGAGAAGACGTATTCTTGAGAATACTCTCTTGGAGGTGATCTGCAACACCTTCCATTGCAGAGACGTCGACTTTGTTCCGCTCCTGGGCGCGGATGGCTTGTTTCGCCTTCTTGGTACCAAACGTTTCACCAAGTGCAGCTCGCGCTTCAAGCCTCTGAAGAGTAGAGACGGCAGCAGGTTGGAGACCCTTAAGGGCCTTAACTTCATGCGCCAGAATGTGCAAGGGAGCCGCTCGGAGGGTTGTAGTGCCAGTGCGTTTATTATGCACACCAACAAGATATCTGAGGGCGGACGACGAAATGGTAAGAGAGAAATAGAGATAAGGAATGAAGAATGAGGGAAGAAGTCTTTGTATGCACGTACCTGCTGCCCACTGAAGCCCGTCGTGTCTCATCCGAAGAGTAAAAGTCGACAGCCTCTGTCTCACCGGCGATCAGTAGCGGCATCTCAGCAAACGGCACGTCCCCGTTGTCGGCCTTCCTCTTTTGTGTCTGTGTCCTGTAGCATTTGAAAGGAGTCGATTTTGTGGGCTTGACGGAAGGGAAGTTGACTGGTGGATGTGGATGGACCACCGGCTTTGCGTGAATTGAAGCCTTCGACTCTGACGACCATCTGCACTCACCAAGAACGGGACCCAGCTGTGTTGGAGGGTGGTCTGATAGCGCAAAGGACACCTTTTGAGTGTCGTCCAGATCGCGCTTGCGCTTCTTTGACGTTGAAACCGCAGCCATAGTGGCTGCTTGCTGTCAGTGGAAGATCGGGCTCACTACACTGACGCCGTGACTTTTAACCACATCACAAATACCAGCTCAGGTCAGTTCCACCTCTTCAAACTAACATGGTCTCATTTATATTTTGTTGTATAGCAATTCATACCAGTGCTCTCTATACGCCTGTATAGAATTCGGAGCTGAAGTTGTTACTGTTGACATTAACGTCTCCTTCGTCGGAGGTGTTGTTCCCATTTCTAACGTTGACTCACGCCTTCCGAGCATTTACACCTCTACCACTATGTCTAAATCTCGCTCCCAGAGCAAGAGTCCTTTAGCTGACGTTAAACCAAAGCTCGGAGAGGATGTTAAGCTAGAAGATTCTCTTTTCCCTCCCACAGACACTAAGTCTTCCAAGCCGGAGCCATCGCCACCTCCCAAGCGAGAACCCTCCGAACCCGTAGTCAATGTAAAACCAAAACTAACAGGCCCGCAGCTCATTGGCGACCTTCCGCGTGCTGAAGCCGCCGCTCTCGCGACGTTTGAAGAGATGCCCGACAACCACTATCAGTACGGGACACTTGGGCGCTCAAGAGAGGAGGGGGAGAGTATGACTTGTGATTGTCAATATGAGCATGGTTGGTCGGACGCCCTCTTGAGTAGAGTAATTGTAGACTCTAAGGTCTTACTGTGCAGGTGTCGATGACCCGTCAGATGCCTGTGGGCACGGGTCGGATTGTATCAATCGGCTCACACAGGTGGAGTGCCTCGAAGATGACTGTCGTTGTCACATCTACTGCCAAAACCAACGGTAAGCTTGTTATCTCTCCATTATAGTACTGTTTGTGTCGTTGCTTAACATGTTGTATCCTCGTATTCAGGTTTCAGCGGAAGGAGTACGGCACCATTCAGATAGTACTGACGGAAAAGAAGGGTTTTGGGCTTCGAGCGGGTGCAGATCTTTCAAAGTGAGCCATCCGGCCCTTCCCATAGTGTATAATACGCTGACATCGTCCAGGGACTCATTCATTTACGAGTATGTCGGCGATGTCGTTAGCCACCCTTCCTTCATGAAGCGTATGCGTCAATATGGCGAAGAAGGGGTCAAACACTTCTACTTTATGATGTTGCAAAAAGATGAAGTACGTTTCCCTACCGTCCGGTTCCTCCACTGACCGCTGATGATCTTCCCTCGATCATCCAGTACATCGATGCAACAAAGCGAGGCGGTATCGGCAGATTTGCAAATCATAGCTGTAATCCTAACTGCTACGTTGCGAAATGGACAGTTGGACAGCACGTCCGCATGGGCATCTTTGCAAATAGGCACATACGGAAAGATGAGGAACTTACCTTCAATTACAATGTGGACCGTTATGGGTAAGGTCAAATTTTTACCGTTTTGCAAGGTGTGCTCATGTTTCGAAGCCATGATCCACAGCCATGTTATTGCGGAGAACCCAACTGTGTGGGCTTCCTCGGTGGCAAGACTCAGACTGATATCGCTGGGATGGATGACCTTTACCTCGATGGTGCGTTTGCGAGCGAATTCCCTAATCCCCAACTACTTATCCTCCTGTTTCATCAGCATTGGGTATCTCCGACGAAGTGGAGATGTTGGGTCTCAAAGGCAGTAAGAAAAAGAAGAGTAAAAAGCTCGACGAGGACTACATGGTATGCACAGCCCCCATTTTCGTCTTACCTGTCCCTCAACTTTCCTTCAGCCAGAGCTTAAGCCTCTTCTTGAGAAGGACATTCCAAAGGTGGTTCAAGCAATTAGGCAGACACAAAGCAAGAAGGTCCTCTTCAAACTTCTAACTCGGATTAAGGTACGCCTTCATATCGACCATATTGGGAAGTCCAATACATTTTCTGTAGATCACCGAGGACCAAGCGGCACTGCGGCAGATCATGCGGTTACGAGGCTTCAGTCTGATGCACAATATTCTCGAAGATCACGTCAAAGACACCGACATCATCATTATCGTGAGTTGCTATTCTCGAGTAGGGATAGTCACGATGTAACGTAAGCTTAATAGGCGCTGGAGGCCATGATTCGTTGGCCACTTATTCAGAGGAATAAGGTGGACGACTCAAAGATCACTATACCTGTTCAAGCCTGTCTGGAGGCGGAAAACGAAACCATGAAAGGACTTGCTCAAAAGGTCTCGTCGATACTCTCCCTGGATTCATTACATTTTGACGAGATGTTCTATAGCTCTTGGACCACTGGGACACTCTCGAGGTCGCATATCGCATTCCCAAGCGAATAAAAGCTGTAAGTTATCATGCCATCTAGAGTGAGAGTACCGCGTCATTAATGATATGATATGCAGGATGGCGAGGAAGAACAAACACTGCACCAAATCACCATGATGCAGTCGCTAGAGGAGGAAATCCGCCCACTCAAGAAGCCGAAATGGGAATATGATCCAGTCCCCTTCCGTCTCCCTCCTAAAGGCTTTAACAAGCCCAAGACCACTATTAACCATCAGCCTCAGCATCGACCTCCACCGAGCGGTCGTTCCACCACTGTGCCGCGAGCGGGAGCAAAAGAGGAAATTGCTGCTGTGATCGCGGCTGCGAAGGCAGCTGCCGAAGCAGAGGCTTCCAGGGCTCCTCCTCCATCGCCTCCTCCAGAACAGAAAAAAGAGAAGAAAGAACGACCTCCGAAGAAGACCCAGACAGCGGAGGAAAAGGAGGCAAATAAGGAGAAGAGGCTACTGAAGCTCGTGGGCGCTGTCGTCGTCAAGTGCATGTCCAAGTATTCAAAGAAGCTTGACCATGACCAGTTCAAGAAATATGCTAAGGAAGTTGGTGTCGTCTTGCTACTTCTTACGAAGGGAATTGACCACTGATTTCACTCTCCAGCTTACGCACGTCATTGCCGAAAAGGAGAAGAAATCTTCCAGCTATAAAGATGGGAAATTGGACACACTATCTGACGACAAGGCATCAAAAATCAAGAAGTTTGCGAAGGAGTATATTGCCAAGGTGCTCCGAAGGCTCGAGAAATCCAAGCGAAAAGCCTCGTCGTCTGATGCACCAGCGACGTCATCCGCTGCTGCGAATCCTGACGAGCACGATCATGAGGAGGGAGGCGACGTGCCTATGGCAATGTCTGTTGAGGAAGCGATGGATCTGGGTGATGGGTCAGATAGTGAAGCGGATGATGTGCCTAGAGGAGAGGATGCAGAGATGCAGGATTTGGAAGAGATGCAACATTCTTCAGACGACGTAGACCCGTCGCCGAAGGAAGGAGTCGCTGAACACCCTCCACAGTCACTCACTCCAATAACACCGCCAGAACAAACCTTTGATCCCAGGATGCGACATCGTGTTGAAGAACCGGGGGGTCCTTCAAAATATTGTTGGGACTCAAGTACATAATACTTACTGGTGGTTATTATTCGTTTTCGTATCTATCACGCTAAGTATTTGCTTTACTTGCCATCTCAGATTGCACTACATGTTTCGTCACTGGACGAATCTGATGAAGCAATTATGTAGGGTCGGGAATTCAAGGAAAAGCTTAGCTATACTTCCTCGTTATGTGACAGATTAATAGATCCTCCTGCCGGTACCAGCAGCTCTACCGTCTGGGAGGTAGTCACTATAGAAAAGTTACACCTTCCGCATAATTCCGACGACACTATCATACAATATTGCGTTGTGGATGGTCTCATATACATGCTGATTGAGATGGCGGTGAGTAGGAATAAAAGCACTTTTTGGAAACAGGTCAAATACAATTCTGTAGTGAATGTTATTTGTTATTGCAGTGTCATCCAGACTTGGATTCTATCAGATCATAATTTCTCTCGTCATATGTGTTGAAACGTTGACCAGACATCATTGTGACACAACTTGCATCTTGATTCTTGCCTGGGCATTGCAACCATCTTCTACTTCTTCGTGAGCTCTTGACTTTCAATATGCTGCCAGTGTCCGGAGGAGAGCAAGGCTCAGTGCATTCAGAGGCAACAAGCACGATTTAGAGACCGTGGAAGGTCAGAATTGCCTCCCCTTACCTACAAGTGTTGAACTCGCCCCAGCCAAGCTCTACAGTGCATTCGTCCCCTCGGAGAAGAATTCTCTCATCGATATCCTCTTGTCCCGCCCTATTTCTGGAGAGTCCCCTTCAAAACTAGTTACCAAGTCACCCTATCGTCACAGGAATCGTAGCATATCTCCATCAAAGGCGAAACGCGACAAGAAGGTCAGTAAACCCCAGTAGAGTCCGCTCAAGGTCAAGAATTACGCTCAAGCACGAATGCTACAGCGCAGGCGGACTTGCTGAGTGGAAATGCTGTGAGGTGCGTGTCACCGCTCGTGCCTGGCGCCATCGGTCAAACATTGTGCAGGTTCCTCAAGTCTGGCGGCAAACCTGCGAGGACGAAGATGAAGATGAAAGTGAGTACTGTATGTAAGAGCAAAGGCAAGACCAAAACTACTCACGGTGGGTTTCCTTGCCCGTCGCGCTTAAATGAACCTGAACACCGTTTGACAGATGGTGAAATCCTGAGAGCAGAAGCAGAAAGCCCAGAGAAAATCCTGCTCCGAAGCGTAAGGGAAGGCTGCCGACCAAGGCGTACGTCTCTGTCCACCATTTTTTGAGCATATGTAGACCATATTTCGTTCAGACATCGATGCCGATCTTGCACGACCAAAGCTAAAGGCGAAGACATTCAACCGATAAACCAAAAGTCAAAGCCAAATTGGCGGAGGCCCTCAATGAGATGACGAAGCCACCTGGTGGAAGCTCCCCAATTTAAGGGGACAATCAAATGCCAGCCCAGATCATTCCTGTGAATGAACAAGCATGCAATATTCTTCGGACAAGGTTAACCCGTCGCTGAACACCCTCCACAGTCCGTCACCCTAATAACTCCGCTGGAACAAACGTTTGATCCCAGGATGCGACATGTTGAAGAACTTGTACCTATTATGCCAGGTATTTACTTTACTTTACGTCTTAGATTGCTTGCATTACATTTTTGTCAGTGGACGAACCGGATAAATCAATTCATTGCAATTGGGAAGGCGTGGTCGAGAACTCGAGAAGGAAGAGGCCCCACTCGCAATGTGACAGATTAGCACATGCCCTGCCGGTGCCAGCGGCCTACTGTCTTCGTACTACAGGAAGGGTGTTGATTTGAGTTGGCGGTGAGTAAGACTCCTGAACAACTAGGAACACAAGTACGTTTTAGAGACAAGCCAGACTTGTATCGTAGTGAATGTTGTTGCAGTGTGATCAACCAGCTCCTAGCGTTGTGAGACGAGTATTCGGGGAGGGGTGGGAGAAGCGTGAGGACCGGGGAACAGTTGCTTGACTGGGTTCTCTCGAGTCTCGGTACGTTTGCCGTCCTATCAATGCCCTCGTAAGTGAAGTGAACGGTCACTCAACCACGTCGTCAGCAAGTTCGAAAGCCAGGTTTCGGGCGGAGATGCGCAGCGCCTTCCAGACGTCCCAGATGAGCACAAGGTGAGCTGCGAGGGTGAGTAAGACCGCCTCGCTGTGGCGAGGTTATTTCGAACTTCCTCAAGCCTACTCACCAATGTCACCGAACATCATATTGTTTTGTCCAGACATACTTATTTGAGACTGATTGAATACGTTTAAACTCCAAAAAAAAAATACACGTATTCTCCATAGAGCAGTCGACAAGTGTGAAGACACCGCAAGCATTTCCCGTGTTACACTCCACCACCAGTTGTAATGTGTATGCGCTCCTGGAAAACAATCGATGTCATGCCAACTCCGTCGGAATCGGCCACGAGTTTGGCGTGATATTCCCGAAGGCCAAGGATGAGGCGTGGACCAAGCAAAGTCACCTGCACAACTTGGGTAAATGAAAGAACACCGTAAAAGGTCGCATATTGCATGGGAGGTAAGTTCTATTGGAACGATGAGGAATGTTCCATGTGCAGAAGACCGTAGGCTGGCATACCTCCATCTTTGGGGAGAAGTCGTTGATGAGGTGAAGGCAAGACACGACGACAAAGCTAGTGTAGAACGTGAGCCGGAGAAGAAAACCAAATTCAAATTACAACCTCACCTTACAAAGTAAAGCACGTGAGTTTTTATTAATACATGGAAAAAGCCCCTGACTGTTGATGGCAATTCTCGAAAGTGTTGTACAGCAATCCAGACTGCAAGAAAAAGTGCAAAGATCTGCCATGCAATACCCAATATCCAGATCACCTCAGACAGGATTACCATGTCTCCCTCCGGGGAGTAAACACACACATGAGTGCCGGAGAGGACAAGCACCTCTGTATTCCTATCATAAGCTTGATGCACTGAAGTCTTGAATCTATAACCAAAGCTTACCCACTGAAAGATACGTCTTCCCAAATAGGGCGGTCACCACTCCAATGGAAATCTGGATAGGTATGAAGATCACAATGAGTAGGACAAGTATCTTTCTGGATCGCTGATACATGGCATGTAGCCGAGTGACCATGATGACTTGCATGATATTCAGCCAAGTCCATATCGCTAAAGCACTACAGTCGAACAGCTCACCACCGACTATGACATTCACGACAAAGGGTGGCCAGTTGAGTATGGCCACAGAGATAGCACCTGAAAACATAGTGAGTGATGAGCTTTGGAGGATCCAGTGTTTCAATCGCACAGCTATTGTGAGCGTTATGATGAATCAACCATGTCGATAATCTCACTCACCCCTACATAAAAGCGCAGTTAGTTGGACGTGAATAGTACGCATTGACAGATAATGCTCACTGCATCTGTTAAGGCGATGGACGGGACATGTGCTGCATGCTGCTGTTCAAAAGAAATAAATGTAGTGTATGGAAACAGACATACGGAGCATCACCATTCTGACAATGAGAGATGCCATATTAGTATATTTTCAACTTCTTAGCCTTGCGAACATACATGGTGAACAGTGATCCTATATAGCGTGCCTAGCATATTTTGAAGTCAGCACAACTTGCCAAATGAGCGTTCTACAACACCACTGCGGCCAGTTACACACGTACACTGAGGTATAGGACGGTCATGAGGGACCAGTGTTGCCTCTGCCCCAAAAATTTTTTAAATAGAGGGATGATCTAATTAGTATGCGACGCTGCTCACCCAGACCAGTTCAAACTATACAGCCAATTCAGTAAAATAGCTGCTTGGGCCGGTAATCACATCGACCTACCTCTTGTCCAAATGTCAATGCTGAAGAACACGATAGGGCCATCAATAATCGTCTCGATAAGTATCATCTTGCGCACCCCATTCATACGCTACCACAGTCATGGAAGCAACTGCGAAATCACAGTCAGAAACTGAGTAAAATCGCCTACCCCCCACAAACCTTCAAAATAGCTCACTCCACGAAGAGAGCTGATTATCGGCCACCAACTAGGATCATCTGAGCCTACTATGATCATGTTCAAGGGATTGAAGTCAGTGAATGGCAAAATTGGTGGATGTGGAACTAATGGTGTTTGTGCGACCTATATATACCGCTATCCAGTGCTCTGTGGATACTACATCATGGACCGTGATGATCAAACTTTGTAGCTAATAATGGCAAAACGCCAAATCAGTGGAGAAGTGTTGATGTAGTACTCTTGATTGACGTATCGCTGATACGACAGCCACCGGTACTTACCAAGCGATCTAATAATTTTATTTTCTCGGACGCGGAACAGCCTGTCAACAATATGTAATTACCTTGTTTACAAGGTCACTGGGAAGTGATAATTGTGGCTGAACGAGGCCAAAAAACGTGTCGTGTGAATCTTGCGCATTGCATCTTTCCTTTACCGATCAAATCTTTACTGGTCCATGTTCTCATATCTCATATCGTATCGCTTCTTCTCATTCCATTCCACCACATCTCCGTTTCATTGTCAAGCCGTACCAGCCTTTCATCTTCCATTCGCAAGTACTCGCAGGGATGTGTCATCAACAGCTTCTCATCAAAGTCTCGAAGTTGTCTTGCCCACGGCTGCGTGATAGTGCAACGTAAACGTTGAACGGCGTAAGCCCTCCTGTGGGTGGAGTTCCGATGTCTATTATTGTGTGACTAATCGTCTGACATTGCGACCTGTAGTCGGTAAACGAGTATGCCGGAATAAGAGGCAGCTGC
>MU837318.1:0-12403 GCA_029603245.1 Rhizopogon salebrosus TDB-379
AGTGACGCCGGAAGAAGCCCAACGCCAAAAAGCTTGCTTGCTGGTGGGACAGACTTGGAGGTAGGGGATAAATTTTGGAAATGTGAGGGCGAGGGGGCAATCCAACCTTAAGCCATCAAGCGTATAGACCAGGATCTCTGCAAATCCACATGGGGGACTCTGGGGACGTATCACTGATGTGCAATATTAGAGTTAACAATTACAAGATAGAGCACACTCGGCCACCCACCAATGTTTTTGGAATACGGATGCATGATGCATGGTGGAGTCGTAGCGACATGGTCTCATGTATGTACTCAAAGATAACCATGAATCCATGTCGTTGCGGCTTACATGACATGAAGAGCGTCCTCACTGCTCAGTCGCAAACCTTACCGAACAAATAAAAACAAATAATGCGGTTCCCATCTTTCTTACTAGACCTACCCGGGCCGCTCATAGGCCCTTTGGAGTTTGCGCCACCTTTGCGCCACCATACTTTCTAATTACTTTTCCGTGTAGAGGTGGACTTTACGGACAGGAATTGCAAGTGCACCAAGTATCCTACGCGACATTCAGCGAGTCAAGTGCACACGCCAGTGTGGTATTTGGTACACATATCCAACCTATCGTTCATATGCTGACATCCTCTTGCAGACCACTACACTTCAACCTTCTCAGTCTGAGTCCGTGACCTACTAAACGTGCGCGTCCCATCGTTTCATTCATTTACACTACTAATGCATCGCCACTGTTGAAGTCTGATCCAACCCGTCGCCCTGCTAATGTTTGCTGCAGCCCGATAACGTCCCGTGTCATATCCCTCCCGCCTAGGCCGCCAAGACGTCCACCTACAAGAGAACTGCATAAACTTGTTTTCCCCTGCTATCTCGCCAACTCCTTCACACCTCTTCACTCTCAAACGCAGTTCCTCCTTCTCAGCCTTATGATTCCCTACATGTATCCTCTTCAACTTGTTTCTTTTACCGTCTCCATCATCACTCCTGCAGGAATCCGTTTCACACTCGCAGCCGCAATTAGAACGTGCTGGACTTTCTCGCGAGTTCTTTGGTGATGTCAATCCTCAACCTCATCAACTCCTACTGCCTGCCTGCCTGCCTGACTGACTGCCTATTCAGTCCGAAACTACTTACCCGCCGCGCTGAGTTGCCCGTGCATGTTCACAGCAACCGGCATGGGATTCCCGCGTTAAGGATTTTGTCTTCCTTTGCCCAGGCAGTTACAGCAAGCACAGCCTGAGGAAGCATGTCTACGCCGCTCTTACGGAGTCAAGCAGTTCCTCCAACAGCGTCTTTCCTCCTAGAGGCCACGACCTAGTAACGATCCACAGGCTGTTGAAGTAGCATTCGGACGCAAGTTCACTGTAAAACTCTCCCTCCCTTTCAGCTCAATAGTACTTTACAGTGCCTTGCTGCAGCCAATTTAACGGAATGCAAGAAAGTCAATGACACCCGATGTCTGCCTGAAGTGCAGCAGCCTGGTGTATCACAGGACCCGGCGGGAAATGACCTGTCGTCCGGGTCATCAGACAACGATTCGCTCCCAAACGTACATTGGTGCAAGGCATTCTTCTGCCATTGTTCGTGCTGGTCGCATGGCAGACCGAGAGTTCCTCCTCAATGGCGCTTGGAGCGTGTTGATGAACCTGGTCGTGATTGTACGACGAGTAGCAGTCGTGGTGGGGCTCACGGTGGCAGCTAGCTCGATATGCCCTCATGTGCCGTAGATTCTATTGAATTCTTACTCCTGTAACTGAGTTAACAATGGATACGCGACACATGTGACACAAACAAAGAAATCATTCTGGCTGCATTCACCTTTGCCGATTATCATCGTTCGGCCAATGTGTCCATGCACGCACTCGAGCTCGGTGCTACAACAATGTGCAAGAGACTTCCGGCGTGGTATGCAGGAGGATTTAGTGCATTGTGTACTGAAACCAGTATTATTCAATGGTATTGTAGAGTATTGTAGGCTGTGAAAGGAATCGTCCTACCAAATAACTGTAGGAGTCAGCGAATGACAATAACAATACACGGCATCCACTTCATTCCTCCTGGTACCAACAGTAGCTGCAAGAATGATACTTGCTTCCGAGGTCAGCAATCTGCCCATACACACTGCAGGATGGGAAGTCGTCCGAAGTTGTTTCAGAGGGGAGAGGGGCATCATCTATGAGGACAGAGAGACGCCA
Source organism: Rhizopogon salebrosus TDB-379 (assembly GCA_029603245.1). Lineage (NCBI taxonomy): Eukaryota > Fungi > Basidiomycota > Agaricomycetes > Boletales > Rhizopogonaceae > Rhizopogon > Rhizopogon salebrosus. The sequence continues at coordinate 2,195 of MU837318.1, forward strand.
ATGACTGTCCGAGATGGTATAGAGTTATTCCACAGAAGAAACGTCTGAGGACCCTCACTACCATTGAGTGAGATTGCAACCGAGAACTACTTGGGTTGCTATCTATCTCTCGAAGCCGCGCGCATTCGACAGCGTCGGGGGCACTAGTGCCTCTGATACCGCAGATGTTCTCATCGTCGAAGTATCTGTCCATATTCGAGTTCGTATCCTTCAAGCTCTCCACGAAGTAGGCGCCAGATGCTCGTTGCGGTTGACGAAGGATGTGCCGACGACGTTCATGGGTGCTCATGATTTGAAGCACGGCATTCACCAGGAGGGAGTGAATAGACTTGACGAGTGTGCATTCTCCGACATGCGGACCAATAAGGGTGCTGAAGAACTAGCGCGAGGAAGTTGCCATCCCTGTTAAGCGTTGACCCCCTTGAGAGCGACCATGTACACCACCGCAAACGCCAACGATACCATTTGCGTTCTTCGCAAGGCCAAAGACCTCCTTACGATTGATGGCGAAGGTCGGTACCGGAATATGGGCGCCTCCTCGTAATGCTGTGGAAAAAGGAAATGGACCAGGCGTCTAAATTCAAGCAGTGCCCTCACCTTGCTAGCATCGTGGTAAGAATCAAACCTATACTAAACTTCCAGCGCGATAGACTGACGATTGGTTTCAGCAGGCAAAACACTGATCACTGTTGACCTCAGTACAGCAGATAAGGAGTCGAACCTCACCACATTGCCTACTTGCCTGTTTCGCTACCCAACACAGTGACACAGGCCATGGCTTCTACATCGTCGACACAGCCCGCTGCTGCTGCACCCAACATGACTCTGACCCCGATGATAACCTTGGAGGGCCATGATAAAGAAATCATGTCCATTTCCTACTCTCCAGATGGTAAGCAAATGATCAGTGGAGGTTGGGATAAAACCACTCGAAGATGGGATCTGCGGGCGGGTAGGGAGATTGGGGATGTGCGGGATGTTCGTGAGTGTGTCGTACCTGCAGTGGCGATATCGAGGGATGGCCGATGGGTCATCAGACCGGGATGGTGAAAACATATCAGGGCCACACACGAGCTATTAACTGCATTGATATCTCCGAGGACAGCATGCTACTGGCAAGTGGGTCCACAGATGGTACAGTGAGGATATGGAGTTTGGACACCGGCAAACTCATGGCTAGTCCATGCAAGAGTGCTGATTGGGTGGGCGCAATTCGATTCTCGCAAGACTCGAAGAAGCTTGCAGTAAATTCAGCCGTGGGGTCGTGGCTTGAGGTGTGGGATGTCCAAACACAAAAGTTGGATCGAAGAGTTGCCAGTGGGAAATCTCAAGAAGTCCCGAGATTTATGACAAATGCGCCGGTATTCTGGACAAATAAAAAAACCATTCTGGCCGCATTCACCTTCGATGAAGTTGAAGGCAATGATGAAGCTGTAGCCACCACGACGATCTATGAGTTCGATGCATCGACACTAGAGACACTCGGAGCCCCCTTCCAAGGCCACACGAAGGTCATCTATGGTCTCGCGCTTTCATTCGATGGTGCTCTCCTCGCCAGCACTTCGCGCGACAACACCATCAAGCTCTGGGCCTTCGAGTCCCGCCAGCTCCTTGCCTCATTTCACATTTGGAATGTTGATGTCATCACTCTGTCGCCTAACTCGCACCAACTAGCTTACACAACATTCGCCGAAGATGAAAACAAGATCTTTGTATGCAATATTCCACCCGGCATTCTGTCCAGCCTTGGGTTGGCGCAGGAGGCGAGCGTATGCATTTGCTAGTCATGTATCTATGGGTTTTGTGATAACCTCTTTCAGACCACTACGCTTGAAAATTCAACCCTCCGTGACCCACTAAATGTGCGCATGCCGTTGTTCCATTCATTCACACTGCTAATCCATCGCCATGTTTGCAGTCTGATGCAAGCCATCGTCCTGCTAAAGTGCGCCACAACCCAGTGGCAGCGCCTGTCATATCTTCCCCCTCCAGGTCGCCAAGACCTTTGCCTACAAGGGAGCTACAGCAACCTGTTTTCCTTCGCCACCTCCGCAAGTGCCTTCCCAACTCTTACCGCTCGAGCGTGATTCCTCCGATTCAGGATGTTTAGCCTCGTGATCCCCTACATGTATGTCTCTTCAACTTGTTTCTTTCACTATCTCCATCATGACCCCTGCAGGAAAACGTTCTGCACTGGCGACCACAACTAGAACGTGCTGGACTTCCTCGCAGGTTCTTTGATGGTGTCAGTCGTCAATGTTATCAACCCTCGTTGCCTGTCTGACTGCATATTCAGTCCGAAACTACTTACCCGCCGCGCCGAGCTGCCAATGCAGGTTCACAGCAAGCACAGCCTAAGGAAATACGTCTACGCAGCTTTCTTCAACAGCATCTTTCCTTTCGTAGGGCGACACCCAGCAACGATCCGCAAGTCGTTAAAGTTGCAGCCGGACGCAAGTTCACTGTAAGGTGGATCCCCTTACTACCCATTCCCTTTTTACTGAATGACATTCCACAGCGTCTTGCTGCAGCCGATTTACCAGAATACAAGAAAGTCAATGACACCCGATGTCTACCTAGGGCGCAACAGCAGCCTGGTGTGTTGCAGGACACGGCAAGGAATGACCAGTCGTACGAGTCGTCTGACAATGATTCGCTCCCAGATGTGCATTGGTGCAACGCGTTCTTGTGTTATTGCTCGTGCTGATCTCATGGCAAACCGAGGATGCCTCCGCGATGGATTTTGGAGCGTGTTGGCGAACATGACCAGGATCGCTCGACAAGTAGCGGCCATGGTGGGGCTCACGGTGGTACTAATTAGCTCGATGTGCCCTCACGTACCATGAACATTCACTGCATTTCTATTTCTATTCTAGCAGCGGATATGTATTACACGTGCCAGTGTTGTGTAAAAACAGGGGGACCATTCTGGCGGTACACGCAGGTTGAACTGCTGGCTGGCGAGCGCGATGGCGCTGCGAAATGACCACAGAGAATACACGTTCGCCGAATTGGTTCCTGCACACACATGTGGTTTTGTTATTTGCTACCTGATTTGCGTACGAGCACTAATTCACGTCGCAAACCACAGAAATGTAACCGATCCATCTTCCCGTAGAACATATGCAGTTCCGTCCGCTTTTTGATGCGGGGACATGCAACGGATGTCTATCTCGTGATCACGATCCAACTACCATACTTCAAGCAGTCAATCGAGCGCTTCACTGGCGATCTTTCTGTCAGTGAACGCGGGCTCATCTCTCTGGGGCTGGAGAGTGCGTCGACTGGATCATCAGGGATCCGGAATGCATCAATGTTTTGGCGGCTGATAGATCCTCGACAGAGGTGCTCAAACCCTGATATACTGATGCCCAGAAAAGCCAGGCTTCACGGCATGATAGAGTGTGAACAGTGATCACCACAGCAATAATATCCACCCAGGCCAATGATGCGGATACTTATCGTCACAAGCCACCGTAATTTGATGCATACTGCAGTGACGCAGCATGCGTGATGAACATATAGAAGCAGTGTAAGTGGAGGAGCTGTGTGCGCACTGCTGGGGGATCAAACGAAAACCAATTGTAGAGTCACCGGTGTCGTGAACTGGACCCTAGACTTGTAGAGGAAATAGTGGGGAGTATCAAGCTGGGAACTGGGGTAAACGAGTGCAAAATATAACAAAAGACGACTTACGTCGTCACGATGACACCGCCCCATGTAACAGTAATTAGTGCAAGAGGTCGACGGTCGTGGTGAAGATTCAGCGGTGTTAGAGGATATAGATGTGGTGTCTGATAGACAATAATCGCATTGACTGAAGAGGAAGGGAAGTGAGATTACCCACTCGGCTAGAGTGCACCCGTGACCGTCGTGCGTGCTATATGACGAAGTTCAGCTAGTGGTCGACGTGATAGCATCAGTGAAGCCAGACGAAGAAGACGTAGTGGGGCTAGACGAAGACCCAGTGCCCGACATGATAGCAATAGTGAGGTAGAGGTAGAGGTAGAGGGATCTGAAAGTCGGAGTTAGTAGTACCTGTTACTCCAAGCGCAGTGCTAGGGTCCCACACTGCAACACTGCAACAAAATCCGAACACGATAGAACTGTGGCACGTACTATTTGGATGAACTCATGCCCAGCGAACGATGATAGGACATGGAAGAACTTAGAACCGGTGGTGATCACCACTAGCAATGATCATCACCCGACCACGGGAATCTGATCTGTCAGATGGACCTGGTACAACTACCCTTCAGTGATGTATTGCTAAGTGCCACGGCAAGGAGCGAATGCCAAAAAGCTTGCTGGCGTGACAGACTCGGAGGATGTAGGGGATAGATTTTGGGAATGGCAGCTAAGGACTTTGCGAGGAGCATTCTCGAACAAATAAGAACAAATAACACGGTTCGATCATCGATGACGGGTCTCCCAAAGTTTCATCGATGATCATAGATATAGACGCGTATGTCTTTTCACCATACTTTCTAACTACTAGTACTTTCCGTGTAGAGGTTCCAGGGAACCGAGGTCTACATAGCATAAGCATTGCCTCTGGGTACTGTTTCTTTGGAAATTGTCAATTTAACCTCTCTTTGCATATCTAGCACCTATTCCGCGTCGTACATAGGCCGGTCATGAAGCTTGGAGCTTGAAGACTGAGAGCGAGACTCCCAAAACACTGACACCCACCCAAACCTAGCCGCAGACGTATACTACTCAATGGGGTAATTCACGTATGTAGCACTGTCCAAGTGTCCTTACAGTGATTTATGCTTTTCCACAACATAGATATACCAATCGATCCTGTGCTTCAGCAGCAGTCCCAACACGCCACGTCAAGCTGTCTCCTTGTTCCTCTCAGTTCGGATACTTAATATATCCATCTTATCCAGAACAACTCCATATTCGCACTATCAATACACCCACCACTATCCTCAAGCCGCATATTCGCATTATTCATATGTCCCGCAACAACCCCAATTGCAGAGGCAGCAGTCCTCAACAACCGTTGCTCCGACGATAGCAGCGCCCCAGCTCGCGAAAACGAGTAGTGGGATGGATACATCAGACGTTGCAACTCTGAATGACGCTCTTGGGAGTGCAGGTGTTGATCTTCGGGTACGTTATCACTGCCATCTTGTTAGCGTCCGGGAATAACTATTGTGTAGGCAGAAGAGGAATGTCTGCAGAGGTCCCACGATTCACACCAGACATATCGATCCTTCGAAGACCGAACTCGTAAACAGCCAGCTAAGTTGACGCCCGCTTTCCGGGGGCCACCATGCGAAACATTGGCACAGTACACAAAGTGACGAAAATTCCAGAAGACTCGGTGAATTATCTTGCGCTCGCCCTGCGCGCTCGCCTACAAGACCTCGTTACTGCAATGGTTTTCGCAGCTCAGTACCGTACGGATACTCAATTTGACCGCCCTGCGTCTCTGTACGAAAATGGCACGCCAATGTGGAGCATAGTGCGTCGGAAATGATTTAATGAGAAGAGGAGATGAAACTCCGGAGAGAATGCAAAGAACACGCCGACATGGCTGCTGCACACGCGGCTAACCTCGCCGCGCAGGCTTCAGGTGGGAACGCCGTGGCTGTAGATGGAGACGAGGAGGGAGGCGGAAAGAAAAAGAAGAAAGATGGACCTGGTATTACAGCGAGGAATATCTGAAGACGTGTGGAAAAATATGTCCAGCGCTGTTGCGAGTACCACAGCTTCTGCAGCATCCACATCTGCAACGACATCTTGGGCGGCCGTACTTGGGCGGAAAGAAATGCAGTCCGACATCACCACAAACATGAGAGGATGATGATCGACTGGTAGTCACGATGCGTGATGCCATGTTCGTCATTGAGAAGGAAAGAGGTCATGGAGGAGGTCGCGGAGCTGCGCGTGGATGGTCATAACCATTTGTGTTCTAATGCTAATGCGGTTGTGCAGTAGTCTGTATTTACTGTGTTGTCTCGTACGAGCCACATCATGGAACCGCGTAATGCCAAACTTGAAGGTAACATTTTCGTACTTAGAATCAGCAACTGGTGTCTTATCAACATATAGGATATGGGCAGCTTGCAACTTGCTGTTTGTGATGCTGTGGCAAGGGGCATGCCAAGAGATGTACCAGGCGCCTAAATCCACGCACCGCCCCCACTTTGCTAGCCTCGTCCTCATCTACGCTTCCAGCGCGAGGTACTGACGATTACCCCGACAGGCAAAACACTAATCACTGTCAACCTCAGGACAGCATACAAGGAGGCCTACATTACCCGTACTTGGCTACTTCGAGTTGCCAGTTTCGCTGCCGAACACACAGTCCATGGTTTCCACATCGTCGACGTATCCAGCTGCTGCTGCACGAAAGATCGTTCTGACACCGGTAATGACCTTGGTGAGTCACGACCGTAGAATCCAGTCCATTTCCTACTTTCCGGATGGGAAGCAAATGATCACTGGAGCTTTCGACAACACCATTCGAAAATGGGATCTGCAGGCGGGCAAGGAGATTGAGGATGTGCGGGATGTGCGGGAGTGGGCTGTATATGCGGTGGCGGTATCAAGGGATGGTCGATGGGTTATCGCTGCTGGCGGAGATGTAAAACGCGGGGAGCTCAATGCCTGCGAGGTTGAAACCGGGATGGTGAAAATATTTCAAGGCCACTCACGAGCCATCGAATGCATCGACATCTCCGAGGACAGTATGTTGCTGGCAAGTGGGTCGGATGATCGTACAGTGAGGATATGGAGCTTGGACACCGGCGAACTCGTGGCCGGTCCATTCAAGAGTGCTGGTGTGGTGGGCGCAGTTCGATTCTCGCCAGACTCGAAGAAGCTTGCAGTGAAGTCAGTCACGGGGCAGTGCCTTGAGGTGTGGGATGTCCAAACAAAGAAGTTGGATCGAAGAGTTGGGAAATCTCAAATAGGATATGTGACAAATGCGCCAGTATTCTGGACAAATAAAGAAACCATTCTGGCCGCATTCACCTTCGACGAAGTTCTCGACAACAACGAACCTGTAGCCGCCACGACGATCCACGAGTTCGATGCATCGACACTCGAGACTGTCAGAGCTCCCTTCGAAGGCCACACGAATGTCATCTTTGGCCTCGCGCTTTCATTCGATGGTGCTCTCCTCGCCAGCACTTCGTACGACAATACAATCAAGCTCTGGGCCTTCGAATCCCGTCAACTCCTTGCCTCATTTCAAGTTCTGAATCCCGACATCCTTGCTCTATCACCCGATTCCAACCAGCTAGCGTACACTACACCCCAATTTGGTGGTAGTGGTAACAACAATGTCATTATATGCAACATTCCACCTGGCATTCTGTCCAGCATTGGGTTAGCGCCGGAGGCCAGTGTATGCATTGGCGCTATATATCTATCTTTTATGTGGTAACATCCTCTTGCAGACCATCACACCTGAAAATCCAACCATCCGTGACCGACTAAACGTGCTTGTCTCATTGTTCCATTGATTTACACAGCTAACCTATTGCCATGATTGCAGTCCGATGCAACCCGTCGTCGTGCCAATGTGCGCCGCAATCAAGCGGCATCGTCTGTCATACCCTTCCCCCCCAGGCTGCCACGACCTCTGCCTACAAGAGAATCGCAGCAAACAGTTTTCCTTCGCCGCCTTCGCAAGCTCCTTCCTACCTCTTCCCGCTCGAGCATAGTTCCTCCTATTCAGGATGTTCAGCTTCGTGATCCCCTACATGTACGTCTCTTCAATTTGTTTCTTTCCCCATCTCCATCATGACTCCTGCAGGGAACTGTTCCACACTCTCAGACACAACTAGACCGTGCTGGACTTCCCCACAGGTTCTTTGGCATTGTTAGTCTTCGATGTTATCGAGTCTTGTCGCCTGTCTGACTGCATATTCAGTCCGAAACTACTTACTCGCCGCGCCGAGCTGCGAATGCAGGTTCACAGCAAGCGCAGCCTGAGGAAACACGTCTACGGCGGTTCCTTCAACAGCATCTTTCCTTTCCTAGGTCAACACCCAGCAACGATCCGCAAGTCGTTGAAGTCGCAGCGGGACGCAAGTTCACTGTAAGGTGGATTTCCTTATTTCTCGTTCCTCGTTTACTGAATGACACTCTACAGCGTCTTGCTGCAGCCGATTTACCTGATCACAAGAAAGTTAATGACACCCGACGTCTACATGAGAGGGCGCAGCAGCCTGGTGTGTCGCAGGACACGGCAGAAAATGACCTGTCATCAGACTCATCTGATAATGATTCGCTCCCGGACGTGCATTGGTGCAAGGCGTTCTTGTGCTACTGCTCGTGCTGGTCTCATGGCAAACCGAGGATGCCTCCGCGATGGATTTTGGAGCGTGTTGATGAATACGGCCAGAATGGAACGACAAGTAGCGGTCGTGGTGGAGCTCACGGTAGTAATTAGCTCAATGTACCCTCATGTATCGTGAACATTCACTGCAGTTTTATTTCTGAAACTAGTTTAGCAACGGATATGTACCACGTGCGCCAGTGTTCTGTAAAAACCGAGGAACCATTCTGGCGTCACTCACACAAGCTCCCTGCTGACACACGCGACGAAAAAAGCTATCGCTAGCTGCGCAGCGCACCAGTACTAGTAGTACAACACGTGAACAACCCAAGTAAAACACAAAAACTGATCCAAAGAGCGATGACGTACTGCTTTGTGTCGTATCAACCCCGACAAGGGACAACAACACTGCTGAGACAAATGTACTGTATGATAGAATCATACGCGGGTGGGATATCTCTCAGCAATCCCTCCTCGCTTGGTATACGCCCCGCATCCTGGTGTTGTACGACCCCGGATCCCTCACCATTGACTTCCTGGTGCATAGCAAGGTCAGGCCATCGATGGTCTGCAGCCTCCGTTTCTTTTATTGCGTGCCGGATGACGAGAGCGGGCGCGGGATGTGCCAGTCACCCTGCGGCATAGGACTTGTATTCGCAACCTGCGGGTGCTGTCCCGGGCATGGATGCATGAGCGGCGAGCCTATATTCTGTTGGGAACTAGATTCGGCGCCAGCGCTGGAGGACTGCAAGGGTGAGCTGAGATGTGACTTCGCGCGGCCAACTCTACCACCCTCACCAGCACCGGTAGCACAAGCACCAACAAAGAGATATGGGTTATCACTGTACTGACGCATGACCCCGCCACGTTCAGGATGCGGAAAGGCCTTGATGATATCGGATCTCCCCATAAGGTTAGCATGTAGAAACGCCCCACCCCAAGAAGGGTGTAAAACGAGCCGATCTCTTCTTCGGCGTCGGGGCATGAAAAAGAGGAGGAGCTCGAGAAGGCACATTGCAGCTATGCATACGATGACGCCGCCGACAATGTCTGCGGAGTCTGACCCGGATATAGTGGAGGTGGTGATTGGAGTATCGAGCTAGTAGTTCGGGTAAATAGGTGCAAAACATAACAAAAGGCGACCCACGTCGTCACGATGACGTTTCCCGTGTAATGGCGAATCGGCGATTGGTGCAAGACTGAGAATCGTGGTGGGGGATTCAGCGGTGTCACTCGGCTGGAGCACAGCAGTCGTGGACGTTCTATAGTCCAACATAATAACAGTGGGGCTATAAGAGAGCAAGGACATGCTTGTAGCATGCGACATGACACCAGTAGTGGTGGAGGTAGAGCTCTGAAAGTCAGGGTTTGTAGCACCCTGTTACTCCAAGCTTGTCGGGTTCTCGCACTGTAACACTGCCAAGGATCACTACCTTTGTCAATGATAACGAGCCTGATGTGGCAGATGGCGCCAGTGCCCTTGAGTGATGCGTCGTTAAGTGCTGCTGGAACATCACCAAAATTGCCTAACTCAGACACGGTCAGACATGGCATGTGTCAGACAATGTCTAGGGCATCAGGCGTGTCAGCAATGTCAGCGAAAAGCTACCTATGTCTGGCAATGTATATAAACGCTAGTGACGACGTCATTTGTAGTTCAGAGATGTAGTACCGCTCAGACTTATTCAGATATTGAGTACCGCTCAGACTCATTCAGACAGTGTGTTCCCGTTGAGATATAACACGATATTAATTGTCTGCCAGCTACTACAAGTTATTAAGATGCAAGTAAGGTATTGTAAGGGATGATGTCGCCAGTGCATGCGTGCATGTAGTGCAAGAAATTCTGGAAATCATGTGGAAAAAACGTACAAACGAGAGGTTCCGGATGCGACAGAGGTGGTTGG
>MU837319.1:5323-22751 GCA_029603245.1 Rhizopogon salebrosus TDB-379
GCTGCACCCCATCGCAGTGCACGCACTTGTTCAAGCACTAGTTCTGATGCTGAATGGATATAGTTCTCTCGTCTATGCACGTAGATGAGAGAATTGAATCGACTCGCGATCGGCTTTTCGTGCCCCAGCGCAGTCATGGTATCAGACGTGTGGCCCAGACCGATTACGATGTCAACATCGAGGTGCTCAGTTCCTTATTTCCTTGAAACAATGATTAAGCATGTACGTTCGTGTGTATGATGGTAAGCGCGAATGTCTGGTGTGAACTTTAGATCGCTTGCTTGGATTATTAGTTGAGTCGATATTTGGTTGCGGACCAACCGAAACTCAAGATACAACATGCAGCCATGCTTTCTTTGCCGCCGGAAAAAACTGTTTGCCCTCTTCGCACTAGTACTGGTGCTCGACCTGGCTGAAACATACTATCTGACGATAAGGTACGTGTCGTCAATGTGCAAATTTTGCGTTTTCGGTGCTCTGGCAACAGGAAGGCATCCAATCCCTCCAAGTTTTACGTGCATCTATGAGTCGGTCGATGTGACAGTAATAACTTTCGCCAACAAATGACTGCACTTTACGACCTGTTTCACAGGCTGCTCCATTCGTTTCGAACGGAGAGCCGAAGTACCCTCAGGAACCTCAATAATGAGATTGCGCCTTAGTACTCTCTCGCCTGCTACCCTGGAAGCCCTTAGCATGGGGCTCTGAGCGGTTGGAGCGCAGTGAAAGATGATCAAGGGGCGCACATGCACCGGATCCCGACAGGGTGCGAAAGCACGGCGTTGGCGATTTGCAGAAGACCGAGGATGGGAACTGTGGACTACAGAAGACCGAGACAGAGAGATTACAAAACAGCCAATCAATTGAAATGCTAACAACGCACATGAATACCATCTCTTGCATCATCAAAAACACCTTGTGGTGATGGACGGGCGTCCCCAAGTTGGGCTGAAGGTCACGTAGTATCGGTCTAAATATGACTGTTACAATATTAATCATTGGGAAGATTGACAAATATATCGCATGCGTCAATTAATGACCTTTCCAGCTCTGACCTGCGAGTGGGAGATGAGTGATTTGTGCCAAAGAGCCGAGGGATGTCGCATAGAACCTTCTGACGACGTCACGGTGCGTAAGGGCGAACATGGTAAATGAGATAGTGTAGACGCCATGTGGACACTCACATTTGGAATAGACAAGAGACACGGTGTTCATATTGTCTGGCTCGTGTCAAGATTCCACAGGCGCGCTGTTTCACCATATGATATACTCGGAAGGAGGCGGTTATTCTGACACAATGAGATGGGGCAGACAGCGTCTTTGGCCCTGTGACCCTCCAGCACGGCGGTCTTTGGTAACCCCCTGTGCAGTCGTATTAGCGACTATTGCGCAGGGCAAAGAAATAGACAAATACCTGTGCAGCATCCACCACTTCCGGTCCCGAACTGAAAGTGATCTGCTGTAATACCTCAGTGGTTTCTTGCTTAGGTTCCTCAGCCTTCCTTGGGAGACGTACTCAAAGAAACGGATCGTTCGTTAGTCTCCCAAAGCATGAGACCGCCGGACTACTGCCAGATTGAGGAATAGGCGCCAAGATGTGGCCCGAACAAGGGTTGGGCGCTTCAGTTACAGGGTATGAAGTACACGACGATGAGGCATATATAACGCACCGCAAACAGAGTCCAAACTTCTATCCATTCAACTTTCATCTCATAACACTCACGTTCGACGCAACTTTCGATCGCTCTTTGCCCTTCATTCACACCGTGTCGCCAACATCGGATCCTAATAGGCATTTTTTTAGTGAGTGATGACATAGATAATAGCAGACGACAGCTGAGAAAGTGTTGTGGTAGTCGCACGGGGAAAACAATGTCTTTGCCAGCAGCTGTGACGGAAGAGACACGAGCGATAAGTCCCTACCGCAAATTTGAAGGGCACACTGTCAGCGTCAGTGGCGTCATACACCTACCAGGCGGACACCAAATGATGACTTGTTCTTGGGATGGTTCGCTACGAGTATGGGACTTGCAGAGTGGAACGCAAATTGGGAATGACTGGCGGGATGGAGAAAGTGATGTCACCACTATAGCATTGTCTCCGAGCGGGAAGAAAATAGTGAGCGGGAGTAGCGACGGTGCGATGAGGTTGTGGGATGTTGACACAGGAAGGGTCATCGCTAAACTGACGGGGCACACGGACCATGTCTACTCTGTGTGTTGGAATCGAGATGGCAGGCGAGTAGTCAGTGGGGCCAATAAAGATGGGACAGCCAGGGTGTGGGATGTGGAGAGCAGAAAGACTGTCCTAGCGATTGCAACCGAGCTCGGCACTGTGTACGCCGTCATCTACTCGCCAGACACAACTATGATTGCAACTGGTGGATACGACCAAGACTTTCATGCGGAGGTCCTCAAAATCTGGGATGCGGAAACAGGGAAACTCGTCGCAAATCTCAAAGGCCATACAAACCTAGTACTTTGCCTAGCTTGGACTGCCGACGGAAAAACACTTATTTCTGGGTCAAGTGATCAGTCGATTAGGACGTGGAATACAACTACTTGGCAGCAAATCTCGGTTTTGACGGGCCACACCGACTTCATCTGGGGCATTTCAATCTCTCCGAATGGCCGAATCCTCGCAAGCGCATCCTGGGACAAGACAGCGCGATTGTGGAACCTCGAGAACGGCCAGCTCATCGGGCCGCCCCTCCAACACGACGCCCAAATGTACTGCGTGTCGTTTTCTGCTGACGGAAAGCTACTAGCTACTAGCAACGACGACAAGAATGCATACGCATGGGATATTTCCGCGGTCTTTAAAGAAGTTGGTCTTAGTGACCTTTTGAAACCAAATGTGAGCTGATCATTTCTCTTCTCTCTCTACCAGTTAACTGAATGCACTATCCCAGGACAAATCTGATGTATGCGACGTGTTTATAAACTCTCATTGAGTCTAAACATTTGTATTCCAGGCTGGTGCTCCACAACGTCGGGGTGACTGGCGCAGGAATCCCTATTCAGGCCCTTCCAACGACACACCTCATCATCCTCACGTACGTCCTTGGAATTTCACCTGGTTTTGTTTGACCTTCGTATTCTCAGTCAGCTGGAAGACACATCCTATCATCATCCTCTGCACATCAACAACACATCTCCGCGTATATATCTTCACATCAACGTGCATCCTCTGGACGCATCTCCTCGCCATCTCGAGGCAACAATGACGATGCGGGCGGCTCGCCAACCCAACCGCGCTTTCTAAAGTGGGCCAGAAATCCTTTCTCTACCACGAAAAATAGACGACATGATGAAGGCATCGAGTTACCGGAGCGTCGCACGGAGGTAGTTGACGTCCCATTGACACGTGGCAAAGAGGTGAGTCCCCTTATATATATATCTCGATGTTCAACTCTACATATACATATATCATGCAGAAGACCTACTCGCGGATAGAAGTCAAGATGAAGCAAAAGAAAGAGGAAGAGAAGAGGGCTGCAATGAAGGAGAAAAAGAAACAGCAGGCAAGGCACGCAAAGGATGGAAAAAACATGAAGAACGCTTCTGCGAGCAGCTCGCGGCCTTCTCAGAATAATGCCGCCCAACAACCCGGGGGAGAAGCTCGGACCCTGCCAACCCCAGAACCGCATTCCATTGGCGTCCCTACCTCGTCCACCACACCTGTCATTACCGCTAATTCAGCAGGCACCGCGCACTGGACTCGCTTTTGGTCAGCCGCTTGTTGTTCGTCTGCTCAAAATGCCGAAGGTGATCATTAATACAAGTCTTTCGTTCTTATCATCTCTATTTCTGCCACGCTTTCGGCAATGTCCTCGTGTTCTCATCGACGTGCATTCCAACTCCTATCACTTGCTCTCATATATTCATACTTCCACTCCTGGCCTTCTGCACCTCGATGCGTACCTGTGTATGTGGAACTCTTGTATAGGTACCCTCGGTATTACTTAACATCCACGTTCAGACGTGGCATTCTAGCAGAGTACTGGCTACGCAGGCGGTAATAACGGATACGAAATATTCTCATTTTCTACAGGTCAAATATGGTGCATCGGTGAGATCTTGCGAGAGTCGTCACATCATGGTATGCAGGCCATAGTGAAAATTCCTTGTGGCGGACGGTACAGCTGAACGTAGATCGTATGACTATTATACACATTGCGTGACCTCTCTGCTTTGAGATCATCTTCCCTCGCATATTCGCTCCGGGAGCCTGCCCAAATATCTCCTTCAGGAACACATGAATTTGGCAGTCCGCCCAAGAAGTCCTGCTCCACAGCATCAGCCACTGGCGACACCCTCAGGTTGAATCACGGAAATGCAACACATACCTCAAGCGGCTCTTGCCGGCCACCACCCGTCAGGATGATCTTGTCTCGTAAAGCTTCCCAAAGCAGCGTCCAAAGTATCTTCATTGAAAACTGTCGCGTGCATGTCCGTGGCAAGAACAAGCGAGTACGTGTAAATGATACATTTTTGCACAATGCGTTAGTTTCAGCCTGTGGCATCAGGACGGCGAACGTAGGACTCACTCACAATGACCTGGGTCATAGTCACCAACAATGTGTCCAAAAATGCCCCGTGTGATTTAACCCCTTTGACGAACGAGATCGACTTGTGTAGATCGTTCTACAGGTTAGTAAAATCTGCAGCCTTTGTACGATCGCTTATGATGAGGCATTCAGTCGACAGATAACCTTCATCGACGTGCACCTTGAGATCAAACTTGGTAAAGAATAACTGCCAAAGGTAGGACAGCCCAACAATTGCGTAGCGGCTGCAGTCTTCCTGCAACACCGTGACGTGCATCGGCAGCCGCTGGGGTTACTCTCAAGTGCCTCTCATCCCTGATTGCAAGGCGACGAGGACCTGTGGATATATGCCTTTCATATCTCCCGGTGTCTTAGACAGATATCCAACAAACGAGCAAAGTACGAGTCCTCCATGTAGTTCTTGATGCGTTTCGCCTGGTCACTAACTCGCTCCGGTCATCGACCAACACACAATGGCTGCACAGAGATTCTCAGCGGATGACCCTGCGTTGCTGCGGTCAACAATCACGCAGACTGGACGTGAAGGTGCACTTACATGATGACGTCTTCCAGCCCGTTAACTCTGACGATCTGTTCAGCCTTCCCTGCGATATCGCTCGCATCAACAACGTAAACGTGCTTCGTCCTTGATTTGGCTGCGAGTAAAGAGAGTATACCTACCCCGCATCCAACGTCGATTCGGAATAGACGTGCCAATGTGACCTGAACAAGGGTCCAATGGGCGCTACAGTGACAAGCTATGAAGTACACGAGGATGAAGCATGGATAGCGCACGGCACCGCGAACAGAGTCCAAACTTTCTATCCACCAATTCTTATCTCATAACGCTCACGTTGGACGCAACTTTTGATCGCTCTGTGCTCTTCATTCACAGCGTGTCTCTAACATCGGATCTCAATAAGTACGTTTCTTGGTCCTCAGCCTTCCTTGGGGAACGTACTCCAAGAAACGGGCTGTCCGTTAGTTTCAAAAGACATGAAGCGACCCGTAAGTCCTCCTTTTTCCATCCAGGACGTTCGATTCTACATATATCATGTAGAGGATCCACTCACGGAGAGAAGCATGGATGCAGAAAGAGAAAGAGAAACAGGAAGCAAGGAATGCAAAGATATTAAAGAGAGACGAAAAGAACACGAAGAACGCTTTTGCGGGCAGCTCACGAGCGGCTCAGAATACTCCAGAACCGTATTCTGTTGTTGGCCTCTCCACTTCGTCTACCGCACCTGCCACGTCCGCAGTCCCCACGCGCTGGGTTCGTTTCTGGTCAGCCGTTTGTTGTATATCTGCTCAAAACGCCATCGATCATCATTAATTCAACCTTTCCGTTCTTCAAATGATTATTTCTATCACATTTTCACCAATTTCTTCCATATTTTGATCGATGTACTGTCCCAACTCCTACTACGTGCTATCATATATCCATACTTCCACCCCTGGTCTTCTGCACCACAAAGTACGAGCTGACACATCCTCGCACAAAGCGTCAATTTCAGCCTGTGACGTCAGGGCGATGGTTGTAGGACTCACCTACAATAACATGCGTCGTAGCCACCGACGATGTGTCCAAAATTTAGCACTTTGCCCTGTGTCACTTTCCACGACGCTGATTTTCTTATCTTGTGATACTTTCTTACTATAGAGTGTGCCCCGTTCACGAACGAACATCTCAGTCCTTGTTACCCAAGACTGAGATGTAAGCCGCCGTCTTACCCCCCTATTTTAGAACATTGCTAACATACAAGTAGAATTATATTCTTTCTACTAGGTACTGTACTCGTAGTAGAGCCCTTGTTACCCAAGACTGAGATAATTATATCCTTTCTACTAGATCTCTCCTGCGACCGCTCGATCATCATCACTTGAAGATCGATTGGCTTAGACGATTCTACAGTTTGGTATAATCTTCGACCTCTGTACAATTGCCCATAGGCTAAGCCACGCAAAGTAAACGAACATGTCCGGACCTAACCTTCATCGACGTTCACCTTGAGATCAAAATAGGCAAGCAAGAATTGCTAGTAGAGCCGTCCAACATTTACGCAGCGGCTGATGAGCGCCAGTGGATCTATGACAGTCGCATCTGCCAACTCCTGTACAAAGTGCTGCCAGATTGATGAATAGGCGTCAAGACGTGACGCGAACAAGGGTTGAGCATTTCAGTTACAGGCTATGAAGCACACGAGCATAAAGCATGTGTAACGCACCACAAACAGAGTCCGAGCTTCTACGACTCCCGCCTATGCACCTCCCTGGGAAACGTACTCCAAGAAACGGCTAGTTCGTTAGTCTGCAAAAGCATGAGACCACCCTCACGTCATAGCATGTCCAAACAAAACGGGAAGTTGATTAGAATTTAGGTCGCAAACTACTGACTGACGAGTGGGCGCCAAGATGTGACCCGAACAAGGGTTGGGCGCTTCAGTCACAAGCTATGAAGCACGAGGATATAGCATGTGTAACGCACCACAAACAGAGTCCAAACTTCTATCCAGTCAACTCTCATCTCATAACGCTCACGTTCGACGCAACATTTGTTCGCTCTGTGCCCTTCATTTACAGCGTATCTCTAACAACAGATCCTAATAGGCATCTTGGTGAGTGGTGCCACAGATAGTAGCAGATGACAGCTGGGAAGTGATGTGGTAGTAGTCGCAATCCTGGACAAAAACGATGTCAAATTTGCCAGCAGATGTGACGCAAGAGACACGAGGAATAACGCCCTGTCGCAAATTTAAAGGACACACTGACGACGTCAATGGCGTCATACACCTGCCAGGCGGACAATGGATCATGACTTGTTCTGATGATGGTTCGCTGCGGATATGGGACTTGCAGAATGAAAAACAAATTGGGAATGACTGGCGGGATGGAGAAAGTGTTATTAACACTATAAGATTGTCTCCGGACGGGAAGAAAGTTGTTAGTGGGAGTGATGACGGTGTGGTGAGGTTGTGGGACGCTGACACAGGAAGGGTCATCGCTAAATGGACGGGGCACAAAAGGAGGATCTCATCTGTGTGTTGGAATCGAGATGGTGGGCAAGTAGTGAGCGGGTCCTATGATGATGGGACAGCGAGGGTGTGGGATGTGGAGAGCGGAGAGATCGTCCTAGCAATTGAAACTGGGTTCAGCGACGGTGTGGACGCAGCCATCTCAGACACGACCATGATTGCGACTGGTGGAAACAAATCGCAGGATTTCCTCAAAATCTGGGATGCGGAAACAGGCAAACTCGTCGCAAATCTCAAAGGACACACAAACTCAGTGATGTGCCTAGCTTGGACTGCCGACGGAAAAACGCTTATTTCCGGGTCAATCGATGAGTCGATTAGGACGTGGAATACAACCACTTGGCAGCAAATAGCGGTTTTGACGGCGCACACTGACACTGTCTATGCCATTGCAATCTCTCCGAATGGCCGTATCCTCGCAAGCGCATCCCTGGACAAGACAGCGCAATTGTGGAACCTCGAGAACGGCCAGCCCGTCGGTTTGCCCCTCCAACATGACGGAGCAGTGTACTGCGTATCGTTCTCGGCAGACGGGAAGTTGTTATCCACTGGCTGCCATGACAAGAATGCATGCACATGGAATGTTTTTGCAATTGTTGAGGAAGCTGGCCTCCGAAATGAACTTTTGGACCCCAATGTGAGTTGACCGTGTCTTCTCTCTTTACTAATTCAACTGAACGCACTATCCCAGGACCGTCAATCTGATGTATGCGACAGGTTTATAAATCCTCATTGAGTCTAAATATTTGTACTCCAGCCTAATGCTACACGACGTCGGGGCGACTGGCGCAGGAATCCCTATCCAGGCCCTTCCAATGACTATCCCCACGTACGTCTTTAGCATCTCAACTTGTTTTTTTTCTGACCTTCGTATTCTCAGTTCGTTGGAACGCAAATTCTGTCCCCATCCTCTGTGCATCAACAGCATATCTCCGCGCATATGTCTTCACATCAACGCGCACCCCCAGGACGCATCTCCTCGCCATCCCAAGGCAACAATGACAATGTAGGCGGCTTGCCGACCCAACTGCGCTTTCTAGGGTGGGCCAGAAACCATTTCTCTACCATGCAAAATAGACGACATGATGAAGGTATTGAGTTGCCGGAGCGCCGCACAGAGGTAGTCGACGTTCCGTTGACACGAGGCAAACCGGTAAGTCTTTTTATATATATCTCAGATGTTCAACTCTACATATACATATATCATGCAGAGAATCTACTCGCGGAACGAAGTAGAGATGAAGCAAAGGAAGCAGGAAGAGAAGAGGGCTGCAACGAAGGGGAAAAAGAAACAAAAGGCAAGGGACGCAAGGGACACAAAGAACGCCTTTGCGGGCAGCTCGCAGCCTTCCCAGAACAATGTCGCCCAACAGTTCGTGGAAGAAGCTCAGACCCCACCAATCCCAGAACCCCATTCTATTGGCGCCCCCACTTCACCCACCACATCTGTCATTGCTGCTAATTCTGCAGGCACCGCGCACTGGACTCGCTTCCGGTCATCCGCTTGTTGTGCTCAAAATGCGGAGGGTGATCATTAATACAAGTCTTTCATTCTTATAATCTCTATCTCTATCACGCCTTCCCCGATGTCCTCACATTTGCATTGATACCCTTTCCAACTCCTGACACTTACTCTTATATATTCATAATTCCACTCGCCTTCTGCACCACGACACGTACCTGTGTATCTGGAGCTATTGTATACATAGTCCTCAGTATCGCTCAACATCTACTTTCGGATGTGGCTATTCTAGTAGTATTGGCTACATATGTGAAGTATAGTAATAGACACGAAATGTTCTCATTTTCTGGAGGTCAAGTACGGCTCATCGGTGAGACCTTGCGAGAGCCTTCACATCATAGTATGCAGGTCACAGTGGAAATTCCTTGTGGCGGACGGTACAGCTGAACGTAGATTGTATGACGATTGTACATATTGCGTGACCTCTCTGCTTTGAGATCATCTTCCCGGCTACCAAACACCAGGAAAATCTTATCCTTGTAAAGCTTCCTCAAAGCAGCATCCAACGGATCTTTCTTGAGGCTGTCGCGGACATGTACGCGACAAGAACGAGCGAGTGCATGTAGGTGATACATTTTTACACAAAGCGTCAGTTTCAGCCTGTGGCATCAGGGCGATGGACCATACCTAGTTGGAAGGCGATGAGGGCCTGTGGATATATGCCTTTCGTATCTCCCAGTGTCTTTAACAGATACGCAGCAAATGGACGAAACACAACGAGTCATCCACATGGGATTCTTGATGCGTTTCGCCTGGTCATTAATTCCCTCCGGTTGTCGAGCAACATACGATGGCTGCACAGAGATTATTGGACTAGGCGATCAAAAATGACGTACCTGTTCGTCTCCCGCTGCAGGAACTTCGACAATATGAGGCGCATGACTAGAGGAGACAGTTTGCCTTGGGCGTTGCCGGAGTTTTATTGGTTCATCAGCGCTTAGCGTTGGCCACTGACCGACGAAACGTAGTGAAAACCGACTAAGGAGCACACATCACACCAGATCCTGAAAAGGGTGGGAGAGCAGGGTGGCGGGAATGAGGATTTATACGGGTTGTAGAGGACTGAAGCAGAAATGTTAGAAGAGAAACCAATCAATTGAGATGCAGAGAACGCACATGACTACCATCTCGTGCGTCATCAAAGAGGTCCCATGGTAGTTGACGGGCGTGCTCGAGTTGGGCTAGACGGCGCGTAGCATTGATCTAAACTATCAAACTATCAACGCTACAAACAGTGGAAAGGTTGACAAATATGTCACGTCCGTCCGTCAATGACCTTCCAGTTGTGATCTGACAGTGGAGATGAGTGTTCTGCGAGGAAGAGCTGAGAGACATCACAGGCCTTCTGTTCGAGCGTCACGCAAGAGCAGACATCCCCATTGACTCGAGATGCTATGTGAACTCACATCGAGAATGGATAAGAGGTCTTCGTGGCCGTTATTTTTCAGGATGACGCCAACATCCCACATATGCGCGTTTGCGTTATCACAGCTGGTGGCTAGTAGCTTTCCATCAGCGGGAATAACTGTACAGAACACAATAGCTTTGTGGTGTATTGGTGGTTCGACTGGGAGGTTCGTGTCTAGATTCCACAGACACGCTGTGTGATTCCTTGAAGCAATCGCAAGGAGGCGGTCATTCTGAAACAATGAGATTTCGAAGGCAGCCGAGAAGACATTTACTCGCCCAGACGTCATTCTGGCTTCAAGCAAGGACCAGGGACACAGAGGCGCTGTTGCCGCTCTCGGTGTTGGACAGGATAGTGCGGCTTGTATGAAATGCGAAAGGACACGAAAGAGCGACTCAGCTGTATGAAGTCCTAATAGAACAGGATGATCGATACTCAGCGGCTCAACAGGAATCTGCACCGGATCGGCGCAAGAAATCCAAGCCCGAGCCCTGCGAAACGCCAACTATTGAAAATACCGATCGAAGTATCCCTCGTATACAGTGTGATACACTTTATGTATCCACATCACAGTATGCACTGCAGCTGGCTGGCGTCTAATGATTACCATCGATGTCTTGAGCAGATATGAGCATATGAAGAAAATGCAGCGAGTCCACTACGCCTGATGTGCTTCGCCACCTCGCCGACTAACTCTTTGAGTGACGGCATTTCCTAATTGCACTTGTTCCTGACGTGCTTCGCCACGTCACCAACTCGCTCCGGCCGCCGAGCAATATACATACGTGTCTGCACAAAAGTCATTGGACTTTGTAATCGAACATGCCTACTTAGGTGGTAGGAATCACAAATTTGGATTACTAGTCCTTCAAGTTGAAGCATGTCTTGCTCGCAGAAAGCACTAGATGCCAGTGCATTCGAAAGCATCCCAATCATGTACGGTCAAATGCCATTTTCCGTGCAAAATTGACGGGGCTTGGGACTGAATCAGTGATCTGGAGGGTGCATTTAACCAAGACGAAGCTGTACGACGTGCCCTGGCCCAACAAATTCGAATGGTCTGCATGAACGTTGGATTTTTCTATGGTACATGAGTATTCTTTTAAGATCTGGCTCACATTTCATATCCATCCAGTCAAGAACCATGGCATATCACAGGATTGCCTTGACCAAGTCCTGAAAGTGAACAAGGAATACTACTCGCTTTCAGCTGATGAAAAGATGAAAGTGCGTCGATCTTGATTACTGCAAGCTAACTAACATCAACTTGTTGTAATGTGCTAGCTCCATCACAAAACTGTACCGAATTTCAAAGGATACAGCCGTCCGATGGATGCGAACATCCAACCAGGAAATAGAGGTGACTTGCACGAGGGTTTCCGCATCGGGTGGGAAGAGAAATCTGAGGAACCACGGATCCAAAGCGCTTCTCGCGATGGAGTGATGGCAGGCGTGAATGTCTGGCCAGATCAACCTGCGAACTTCAGACTCGCTTGCCTGGATTATTAGTTGAGTCGACGATTGCTTTCTGAACCAACAGGCACTCAAGATACAAACTTGTAGTCATGCTAGCCTTGCAATCGGAAAGAAACTATTTGGCCTCTTTGCAATGGCCCTTGATCTTCCTGAAACGTATTTCGACGACAAGGCACGTGTCTATATATCTTCAAATTCGTCTGGCTACTGACAGAGGTAATAGACTATGTACTCGGCTGCTAACATGCGTACCCTCCATTACCCACCTCAGCCAGATGCACTGGACGATAAAGTGTTGGGAATAGGAGCCCATACAGAGTGAGTTGCTTGAGGTCGTCTTTCAATATGTAAACTTGACGCCTTTTTGGTCGGGCCTAGTTTTACGGTGAGTCCGAATATCAAACCCGTTGAGTTCTATGACGAACCGTGTGCAGTGTTTTACAATCCTCTGGCAACAAGCAGGTATCCAAGCTCTCCAAGTTTTGAACTCTCATCAGCAATGGATCGATGTACCACCGCTACCAGGAACCCTCGTGATCAAGTTGTCCTTCCCATACACTTGTGTTGATGATCACTCATACTGACCCCACTAGTCTTGGCGATCAGCTTGCACGCTGGACAAGTGTGTAAACCCACTGTCTTCAGCGAGGCATATATAGTGTTGACTGGGTCGCACAGACGATATTTTCAAATCCACTGTGCATCGAGCATCCAACAGGAATGCTGTTGATCGGTACTCCATCGCGATGTTCTTTGGCACCGACTACGAAGTTAACATCGAGGTCCGTCCCCCCGATATCGTTTCCCTTGTCGTATCTGATACCTGGTGTGCATTATAGCCAATCTACACCTGCGTATCAAGTGAAAATCCGGCGAGATATCCGGCTATCACCGCTGGGGAGTATGTGAGGCAACGATTGAAAGCCATGTATAATTCATCGTAGAAGTTCAAGTAAGCCTCACATAATCTTGTATCACTTCGTCCGAGTCCATTGTACCCTGCGGAACCGTTACGGTGCCGTGAATGATAGCTATCTAGTATGCCCATACTTACAAGGTCGAGCGCCTAAGTCGAGCAGGAGATCACTGGAGCAGCGGCTGTCAATTCTCGGGCAGCACTCAATAGGAACAACTGGCGAGACCCAGGGTGGAAACGCGAAGGGGGGCGCAAGGCTGGAAGCAGCCTCCCTCGATCTCAGTAATACCAGGCCAAGAGGCGCACCACATCGCATGATGTCACCCCATAGTCTTGCAGAGGTAGTCCTTCACAGGTTGGCCGCTACCGCCGTCAGTAATACTATATTGGTGGGTGAAACACAAAAACGAACTCTGGCCGGGCGGCTACTGAGATGAGTCGGATCCCGTGGCTTTCACCTCCTGTGGTATGGGGCTAAGGTGCTCGTGCACTCACGGAAATATATCCCAGATGATCAAGAGGAAACTAGTAAGTAGAAAATTTGGCCTTGTTCGACACAAGACTGAGCCGTTCAACTTGGAGGTTTTCACCAAGTCCAAGAAACATAGCTGAAGTCGTTGGCAGCATGAATCCATAAGATGTGAGACAGGATGATTTATCGTTCGACAGATTTTCGCACCATCCTATCACGATGGCCTGCGGCACCCGAAAATCACGAAAAGTTTGTAGTATGTAATCCAAAACTCCATTTTCTCCATATACACCTTCTCCCGCAATAGTGCAAAATTCAGCTCAATAGTTGCAACTTGCAAGCACATCCAGTGCTGATAAGACTCGGGTATGGCGGGAGCAGCAGGTTAGATCAGAACGTAGCTCAAACTCACCTGGCAAAAGTTGTCCGAGCGAGTGCTCGCGTCCACGTCCTTCCAACAATTGTACAAGTTGTGCGATGGACTTTCCTCTTCGTTACTGGAGAAAGATTTAGACTTGCTCAGATCCAGGGGTGTACAGTGTGGTTCAGCGGGTGCATTCGTTCTCTTTAATGATCATGTTTGGAGTCTGGACTGCTCACGATTCAGGGTGTGTGTTGGAATAAGTAGTGATCGGTCACATGACTTGTGGCTGGTACTGTACAGTTCCTGGGGGAAGCCTCGTCCTCGATACCCGGGTAGCACAAGGCAACTTCATGAGTCTTCTCGATATCGACGAGTCGGTTATGTGGTTGAACCATAGGTGTCTGGATTGCCAGGAGTCAGTCGAAACATCAGCCCAAGGACTCACTTCACTTGCTTGCTGCCAAGTGAAACGCGGACGATATTCCACAATCTCAATGGCTGCACCCCATCGCGGTGCACGCGCTTGTTCAAGCACTAGTTCTGATGCCGAATGGATGTACCCTCTCCTCTAGACACCTAGATGAGAGGATTAGATCCACTCACGATCAGCTTCTCGTGCCCCAGCGCAGTCACGGTATCAGACGTGTGGCCCAGACCGATTACGATGTCAACATCGAGGTGCGCAGTTCCTTATCTCCTTGAAGCAATAATCAAGCATTCCGTTGCAGGTTGGGTAATACGCCAAATAGTTACTTCACGGGCGATGTACTCCTAGACAATGATAGACTCGGAAGTCGTCTACGTATGTAGAACAACCCATTTTCACAAGAAAAATTCACCGTACTTTGTATATCTGAACCACCGTATCTCCCACTTCCGTAGTCCCAGCATTCTGTCTCGAAGAATAATGAATCTCCACATCCAACTCGCGAGAGTTCGTATCGCTCTTCTTGCAATAAAACGTGCCCGTCACGATAGTGCCTACCCCATCCATCAACTCTGAGTAACCCATGCGCCATAAAAAGAACAAATACGAGAAACGCACCTTCCTCAGCGAGAATCGGCTCCCTCAACAAAAACACGGTTTGCTTCCAATGCGTAGGCTGACCATCTGGCCCCGTACTAAAACTCGTCACCCTCCTATCTTCCTTCTGCTTCAACACAGCACCCGTGCTCGCCCGTCTCTGCGGGGGCGGTTTACCACCCACAGGCCAAACCTCCGCAAGCGTCACATCCCCTTCCTTTGTCACTTTCACGGGTACAGAGGGTGGGACGGCGTCGCCTGTTGTTGTGAAGAATGTGTGAAAGTAGAGCACGAATGCGTGGATTTTGGTGCGTTTTGGGGTGGCGCTCGTTAGTGTGAAGGGGGAGGAGAAGTTGAGATTGCGCGGGTCGTGCTATCGAGGTGAAGGTCTTTTAGGAGGTACGGTCAGCTTGCGAGGAAGTCGGGGGAGATAATGTAGATTATCGCTTCGTTGTTGACGTCGTGTGCCATCGCTGATAAGTCGAAGACTATGAGAGGGAGGTGGACATCAGGTGGTTGGTCACTGCAATACGAAATGGGAGGCACCATCGTCGTTCCAGAAACCGACACGATCTTTTAAGATTTCGCTGCTTCGCCAAGCCAGAATATGATCCTGCATTGGCTTGGAGCCATCACGCCTCCCTCAGGCTTCAAGAATCTATCGCGGGCTTGAAGGACAGTCGAGCATGGACTCGTAGAACAAGGCGTAGCCAATCCACTCAGAGATGACTGTATCGACGTGCTCGACGCCGTCCCGAAGTGAGATCTCTTCGACTTTTCCACGGATCACCCTGCATTTCCGTGGTTAACAATCACGCGGAGCGGACGTGAAGATGCACTTGCGTGGTGGCGTTTTCCGCCGCTCGCATCGGCGGCGTAAACGTGCATCGCCCCTGATTTGGCTGCAAGTAAAGAGAGTATTCCTGTCCTACGTCCAACGTCGAGAACGATGGCATCGCGGGAGAAGATGGGGTTTGTGGGAATGAAGGAGGCGTAGGTGGAGGTTCGCACTTTGTCTTGGATCATCACGGCGTGGATGTCTTTTCGCGACGATGAAAGCTTCGCCACGTTGCACTTGCCGTTCACGTTCCTTCCTATTCACCTTCTTGTCGAGACCATAGGCGATAGCAACAGCGGGAGGCTCGTTGATGATACGGAAGACGTTCATACCAGCTACGGTACCTGCACCCTTGGTAGCTTGTTGATGGGAGTCGTTGAAGTACGCAGGGAAGGTAAAGACAGCGTCGTTAACGGAGTAACCCAAGTACGACTAGAAATTCCTTGGCCTCTCCATGGTACTAAAGCTAAACATAAGGCTTCCTGCCCTTGTTGATAACCTTGAAAGTGCTTGATGTCTTGGCATATGCGTGTCGGGGGATACAAGTCATGATATCCTATGAGATATAAGTCCGTGCAACAAGAGAAGTGATGAACAACTACGCACCGATGCCATACGCAAGGCCGTGACAGTTATGTAAAGGCTCTTATTTCCTGGGTAGTTGGGAGCACTGCACTATGGGTCCAGATAACCTGACGGAATACTGTCTGCAAGGGTAGTGGGCGGGTGGATGTCGGACGACAGACGCCGGACATGGGTTGGTGAATGAGCGGTTTCGCTATGCCAAGACGGACAAAGGCCATGAGGTCGTGAAGGTGAGACCTTGAATGTCGGATGCATTGAGGGACATAAGTAGCTGATGGATGTCCATCGTGAATGGCAGCGAGGGAATCAGCGGGGACGTCAATAATGGCAGTGAGGAACCACAGTCGCGTACGTTGTTTGGTCGTTTCTACCCGATGCGTCGTGGACCGACGTAGACTACGGTGGACTGTGCGGAGTTATCCGAAAGCACTGGAATCGGGTCTACCATTTTCTATGACTTTTCTATGTAGATTCTACCCCAGCACCTTACGTGTTCTCATGGCACGGGTTATCTCAAGCTAACAAGTGAGCGGCAATGACCTTTGAATAATGATCGGTTCGAACCTGTTCGAACCGGTCCGAACAGGTTCAGCAATTGCTGGCACTCCTCGAACCTCGAACCTGACCGGGTTCGAACCATGGTTCTGGACCGGACCCGGCCACCACTAATGGCATGGGCCATCAAAAAGTATCGTGGTGACTACGTTCTCCCCGAAAGCATAATGAAGGAATTTGATGACTCACACTGTGACTTAGTAAATTCTCTCTGAATTCTTTATTACTAGTTAATCAAGCTACCCTAACTGCACATAATCTATGCCCTTCACTGCATGTTATTCTACTGTTGGATTCAGCTAGTACGCACCTCTAAGTAGTGCGCGCAATAGACTGACGCGTGGGAATTTCCATCTATGCGCACGTCCGCTGGATAGGCGCGCGCACAGCCATACTAGTACCATTTCCTCATTTGAACTTACTCTGACAGCGATCGAGTATTTTCACCCGTCTTTTAGAAGTGATACTATAATGTCCCTTTACTTTTCTTTTACAAGACTCGTATCATAAAGTCTCTGAATTGTTTAGTATAAATACAGCTTGTACTATGTAGAACAAGTCTTGTCGAATCTGAGTACTATTCTGCCCCTGACCTTTGAACTTGCTTCCTACGTTCTCACACGCGCCGCTATTTCCCACGCAGCGCCGCACTCGCCATTCCAGCGCTCCTATTCCAGCGACCCACAC
>MU837319.1:45591-80946 GCA_029603245.1 Rhizopogon salebrosus TDB-379
TACTATTGGTTACCACCAGTCCGTGCATCCCCACATCTCGTGCATCCTCTAAAACTACGCTCTTGCTTGCCACAAACTTTTAAAACCACTTCATCTAGACTACATAATATCCTGAAAATGACCTATGTGCTCGAATGGATGTTTTCTGACAAGAAATGAGAAAGAGTAATTATAAGGCCATGGCCGGAGCCCCCAATCTACAACGCATGTAAATACGGTAATCCAGATTCCAGATTATTCTCTTCTTGCATCTCAAAGCTGTACATTCTTAGATAAATGCCCAAGTGTGGCTTTGAAACCCCATGCAATACTGACCTGTTCGGGTCAGGCTTATCACCCATGTACTGTTTCCACCCATTGCGTTTCTGCTGAACCTGCTCTACGACTTGGTCACGATGTCCGCATCCCCACACCCCTGGTGGAAATCCGCTACCGTCTACCAGATCTATCCAGCCTCATTCCTTGATGCGAACGGTGATGGTACCGGCGACCTTGCAGGCATCACCACCAAACTCGACTACCTCAAGGATCTAGGTGTGGACGTCATTTGGCTCAGCCCGATCTACCGCAGCCCGTTGGCCGATATGGGCTATGATATGTGAGTTTTGTTTTCTGGCTCTGTTACTTGATGTCTTGAATACAACAGCTCGGACTATGAGGACATCGATCCGCGCTATGGCACCCTCGAGGACTGGGATCGTCTTCTCGAAGGCGTGCACGCACGCGGGATGAAGCTTATGTGTGTCATTCGCGTCCTAGCCTGCTCTCCTATCATGAAGCTGAGTCTTTTCCTAGGATGGATCTGGTGGTGAATCATACATCCGACGAGGCAAGTCCTCTTGACCTTCTGTCTTATTTGCTCATCACGTGCTTTCGTTTCTCCATCAATTACTTGTAATCACTTTTGTGGACTGATCACTTGTATCTCGCCAGCACTCTTGGTTCACCGCTTCAAAATCAAGCAAAAACGACCCGAAGCGTGACTGGTACATTTGGCGTCCTGGTAAAGTTGTTGACGGGCAAGAACTTCCCCCAAACAACTGGAAGAGCGTGTTCCAAGGTGAGTGTTCCTATTTTCTTGAACGCTTTGGGATGTGAAAGAGGCGGTCCTGTGATCCATCCCATTGGGCCAACAACTATTTTTGTCGTCCATCCATACCGAAACTAAGAACTCGTCGACTACCACAGGCTCCGCCTGGGAACGCGACCCCGCGAGCGGGGAGTACTACCTTCACCTATACGTATCCAAGCAGCCAGATCTAAACTGGGACAACCCCGTCGTGCGCTCTGCTGTCTGGGACGCCATGCGGTTCTGGGTTCGCAGAGGGTGTGATGGGTTCCGCGTACGTACACTCTCTCTCCTCGTTCCTTGCAAAGACGACGTGCGAGCTGTGATAGATGGACGTGATCAACATCATCTCGAAGACGGATGGTCTACCCGATGCGCCTGTGGTAGACCCCACACAGTATTATCAGCCTGCAAGCATGTACTTTGCGAACGGGTGAGTTCGTTCATCCACTACTTTTCGCAAACCCTTAACTCCCCAGTCCGCGAGTCCACCAATACATCAAGCAAATGCACGACGAAGTCCTCTCCGGTCCGTCCGCAGCTGTTGTCGCAGTCCCTTCACTAACTAGCCCAACCCACCACGATAGACCACGACCTCATCACGGTCGGCGAAACGCCCTTCACGCATGATGCATCTGAGCTCGCTGCATACGTCCTCCCGCGGAACCGCGAGCTCAATATGGTCTTCCACTTCGAGCTCATGGATATTGACTCGCCTCCCGAGTCTCCACTCCTCAAGAAACCATGGACGCTCGCCGAGCTCAAGGCCGTCGTTGGCCGGTGGCAGCGCTTCATGCGTGATGAGGGGTTTTGGAATGCGTGAGTCGGTTCGTGATGTTAAGCGGAGGCTAGAATGATGATGTTTTTTCACCTAAGACTTGAAGGGTTTTCATTGAGAATCATGACCATGCACGCTCGGTGTCGCGCTTCGGAAATGACTCAAAACAGTGGCGCTCCATCTCCGCCCAAATGCTCGCCATCTTTGAGATCACGCAGACAGGGACACTGTACGTGTATCAGGGGCAGGAACTCGGCCTCAAAAACTTCCCACGAGCGTGGGGGATTGAGGAGTACAAAGACGTAGCAAGCCAGAATTATTGGAATTTGTGCGTTGCTTTTACTCCTCTTGTTTTTCATGATGAGTGCTGAGAATGAAAAGAATCAAGGAGCAGAGACAGAAAGCGCAAGGGAAGGAGGACGTCGAAATGTCTGATCTCCTCGATAGCTTCGCGCAGAAGGCTCGCGATCACGCACGGACGCCAATGCAGGTACGTACATACATTGCATCACATCCTTTCCTCATGAGCTGGTATAGTGGAACGCCAGTGCCCACAGTGGCTTCACGACTGGCACACCCTGGATGCGCGTGAATGATGATTACCCAGAGTGGAACGCCGAACAACAGATCGGTGATGAGGGCAGCGTGCACGCGTTCTGGAAGCGCGCGCTGAAGGTGCGGAAGGCGCACGACGTTCTTGTGAGTGGTTCTGTTACGTTCTACTGCATGTAGTTCGTTTCAACTCACCATCCATTTCCACGTTTCATTTCTATCTATATCCCCGTCTTCGCCGCCTTCCTTCCATTCCTCCATCACTTACACGTGCCCGTGCCAAGATATACGGCGACTTCATGACGCTTATCGAAGCACATGAGGTGTTCGCATACACGCGGAACTATGAGTCCGCGTCTGCCGTAGTTCTACTTAATTTCAAGGATGGAGATGTTGAAGTTGACCTGGGAGAGGTCAGTGGGAGTGTGGAGGGGTACACGTTTGTCCTGGGCAACTATGAGAATAACGGGAATGGACTGGAGGGAAAGGTTACTCTGAGAGGTTATGAAGGACGAGTGTATATCCGGTGAATCGATCTCGTGTGTTAACATACAGTATCGGAAATATACATAGAAATCATACGACCTTGTAACGTAAGAAGGCACAAGGTACGATAAGCACAAACAACACATCTACGAATGCGAAGACCAGCTACATGATCGAGGGTACAACATCAAGAATGCCACCTGGGCACTAAAAAGATTGGTGGGTTTCACGCATGCGTGAATGCGGGATAGGTACAGGAACATCATGCTACGTCGAAGCATTATAAAACACATAGCAAGCAGAACGGAAATTCCTCCAGCAGTTAGTCAATAACTGTTACGAACAAGGGAAGGAGCAGAGTACATCCTTAGACTCGCAAAGCCCTGTGTTGGCGGTGAATCTTTGCTCCCAGTACTGTGGGTTGGCGTTTGGCCAATGTGCTATTGCTGCTCGGCCGCGTGGGACATTTTTTCGCGCTGGGCGATGGGCTACTGCTAGTAGCAGCGGTTGGTGTGCCAGCGACATCGAGAGCCGCTGGGGTAGTTGACATTATAGTACCTGATGGTGTCGTCCCTGATGATGTGGACGGTAAAGGAGTGTTGGTGGGGGTAGAGCTTGAAGAGCTTGAAGAGCTTGAGCTCGAAGAGGCAGGCGAAGAACCGCTTCCGCCTAATACAAGCTCGGATGCGTTAGCGCAAAATGCAATGAGGAGGTCCACCTGGCTCACGAATTGATTGGTCAGTGAATAAAATCATTTGAGGGACTACGCACATTGTTGGCTTGGCACTCGCGCTGGACACTCCAGTCCTCCGGTGCAAAGAAAGCCGTGGCGCAGTTGGGGCCGTTGCCTGAAGCAACGCATTAATACGAATATGGAACCTACATCAGGCTCAACTCACAATCGGCTCCGTATCCATCGCATCCATTGTAATACCTATCTGGTCATCAGGATGTTAATATATGCATGTCAATCTGCATACGCACGCAAAAGAGGCCTCGACGTTGTAAACATGACTGAGTGGATGTGGTGAGCGAAGAGATATGTATGTGGAGGAATAACTCACGGAGAGATAAGCGAGATATCAACACTGGAGCCGCATCCCGCACATGTTGGGTTGATTAGGTTCATTTCGACCAAGGTGCAATCCTCGCCGTTAGTGAGGCATTGTCCTGTGGATATACGGGTTCGATTCGCCAGAATTTCTGTAAAAGCTGTCGTACATACCGGTTTGCAAGTAGCTGATGAATGGTTAAGCGACAATTGCAAAACGATGAGTTGCGTGGAACTCACGCAATGCCAGCAAACTCATTATTGGTCGTGTAGTCCTGTCCAGTAGATACGTTTTTGCCATTCAAAATCAAGCATGGCTAGAGAAAATGTGAGCGAATATTGCCCCACATGACGTGAGGGACATAGCTCACGGTCCCGTGGCCACATCTGTGATTTATCCCGTCAGAGTTGAGGCGCAATTCGTTCATGTGTGACATACTGGTTGATAAACTTTATGGTATGGGTCTCGCTTGCACCGACTTCGAGAGCGCAAAAAACCGCAAGAAAGAATGAGAAAAAGAGTGAGAGCTCCATGGCTTGAAGCTAAGGACAAAGGAGGGAGAAAAACGAACGGACGGCAGTAAGAGGCCTACGTAGAAAAGCAAAAATTGAAGATGAAACGGGTCGCAATGCGATAACCACTTAACTACCTCACTTTCCTTTTTTGGTCAACCTCGGACAACGAGGTCCTACGAAGGACTCAAATCACCGCCAGCTTCCCTCGACGGGGGATTTTTCATTTTATCATTTATCCTTGCATTGCCTTTAATTCGTTAACTGTTGATCCGTTTCATTTTCAGGAAAAGTTATGGACGTGATCCCCTTAAAAACAGACGAACAAACTCGAGGCTGCGAAGGGTTGTGATCGAGCCTGCATCCTCCCAAAAATGGGTCAAGGCATTAATGATAACAGGCCGACGCGGGGAGGTCTAAAGCATGTATCGAAATGCGAGTTAGGCGGTTCCGTAAAGGCGCTGACCTCTAAAATTACACGTGAGTTGCTCAAGTAACATGCTGTCAATCAGGCATCCTTCACCTTCCGAACTCTTCGCAGTAAGTCTCTCTCTCTCTCTCTCTCTCTTAAGTTTCAAGCTCTAAGAATATAACCTACTCAGCGGTGCTTTGGCTGTGTTGTATTGAAAACAAGGTGCTGACATATGGACCACCTCAATGATTGACTCCCGAGTTCCGAAGTGAGACAAAGTGCTCTTTTGGAAGGAGTCTACGTCCACTTACAACGCCGAGACTCGTGGCGTCCTTTGTGTGTCCGGCGAAACGCTTTCCGCAAAGCTATGCTCAGTTTGTGGTGTGTCCTCTTCAATGGCGTTCTGCTTCGTCTGTTTCCTTGGAACATAGAGTCCACCCTGGAGGACAATGAAACTTATGCATCCCTTTCCACTATTTTACTGCTCTAAGCACCCTGCGAGCTGCATGGATTCAGGGTTTTCAGATTTATGAGGACGCTTTGGACGATGGATAGACCCCATGGGCTGCTGGTAGTTGTCGGAGAACTCTTTGACCTGTGGACCGGCGAGCAAGTATAAAACAGCGCCCTGCTTGGGTGTTCACCACTCATCCCAAAGTCGACGATCTATCCAGACTTGCCGATATGTCCTATCCGCACCAGAACAACGACCGTTCCTTTAACTATCATATATATAACAACACGCTCGGTATACACCAAGCTGTGCACCCCTGCCAAATAAGCTGTTC
Organism: Rhizopogon salebrosus TDB-379; assembly: GCA_029603245.1. Classification (NCBI taxonomy): domain Eukaryota; kingdom Fungi; phylum Basidiomycota; class Agaricomycetes; order Boletales; family Rhizopogonaceae; genus Rhizopogon; species Rhizopogon salebrosus. The sequence goes on from MU837319.1 coordinate 51,241, forward strand.
GGGGGGTAGTGGAACCTCTGTAGCATCGGTGAGCTACTTGTATCTTTACTTCGCCCACTGAACTGATGGAGGATCAGGACCACACCCAATCTTCTGGTATCTCTCACAGCGTGGAAATGTTCGTCCCTATGAGCCTTCTGCAGCATAGTAGAGATGGCTCTTTGACTGTTCTCTTCCAGAGGAATGCAGAACGGAATAGTCTGAGCATTCCATTGGATAAATGTCTCGATGGTATTGGGCACCATTTGAAAGATCCCGAAGAGATCATGTTCCCAACCATTGACCGTACTCAGGTCCAGTTCCTTAGGCTTGTGATTGCTGTAAGTTTTCACACCCTCAATTAGTTGTGGGGTCTGAGCTCAGTTCCAGTGGCCCGGGTATGATGCGTTGGAGTTCCCTATTGACATCGGGACGAATGAAGCACCCATCACAAGGGCTCAGCTCGCGCGTCAAATTGCGTATCACTTTTTTGGGTTTTTCAAAGTGTGTATATGTTATTCTCCCCTCCAACGATTTCACGTTAATGGCACCACGTATTAGCTCTGCGATTCCGGTCATTTCACTCAGAGATCTGACTTCCAGTGGAAAGTCGGAGGTCAAGGCGGATATTCGTTTTATCAAATGTACCTCTCAGCATTCTGGAACATTGAAGGCACCTCTTGGGGTACCTCCATTAGAGTGCTCAGACATGTCTACTAAAACTGTCTAGCACTATTTGCTCGTGTCATGTGTTTGAACGGTTTCCTCTCCTACATAGCCACAATCAATGTATGAGCCATGCTGTATATAGCCAATTGTATCTGAATACCATGTATTTGAGTCGTTGACCTACCCATTGTCTACTCTAACCCAGCATTATACATTAATATCAATACCTTACTCACTGATGACTTCGTCAAAAATTTCACACCATCACACTTCTTCGAGAGGATGCGATCAGGATGGAATCCAGTGGGACGCTGAACAAACGCCGAAGACTGTTTCGGGAAAGCCTTGTACCGCAAGTTCGAGCAATCTTGCGACAATCATTGTTGATCCACTATTGTCGGAAAGAGTACCATGGAATTGGAATGATCAACCCGAGGTTTGCCGCTCTAAACGCTATCCACATCGAAGATGGCTCCTTCGCCTTCGTTCGTATGCATTCAATCCTTCCTATATGTGTAATCTCAAACACCGAAAGAACACGCTATCGAAAATGGACATATGCCGTTGGCAGCGCCATCAACACCGTGACGGGCGTTACGTTAAACTCGCCTCGAGGGGAGCTAAATTTGGATTAGTTGATGTGGAGAACGTTCTGCATCATGGAGATGCCAAAAATAACAAGGCGGGAGTGCATATCAGAGATGCATGAAGAAAGGAACAGCGACTGAAGGAAAGAAGATCCTCGGGGTTCTCAAATCCCCGAAGCCTTGGGTTAAGATTACTAGGGTCTTACTGCGTCTGGGGTGGACACTCCACGCGCTACAGCCTGGAAAATTACTCTTCGAACACACCCCCAGGCAGATCATGACAGCCGGGTAAGTTGTACAGAGTTCCATGTCAAATAGGTCATTAGACGCCTAATCTGGACATCGGGGGAAAGGAGTGGGGCTTGCGGACTTTGCCTTTTATTCCATATTTCGGCTGCGCGACTGTCATTTCAAGTGCCGATGATTCGTTATTGGACGCAGAAAAAAATCTAGCAGAAAATCTTTATCGCCAAAATTTCAAAAATATCGTGCGGGAGAACTCTTGGTATACTGCGCACAAATGCATGCACTCAGTTACTATGTCGAGCATTGCAATATGAGCAGAAGCGTAGTATATCATAGTTCAGATGTTGTTGAGACATGAATAAGAGGATTATGATTATGCGTACCTCAGCTTGTGAGGGTAAAGCTGCTACGACTTGAAGGCATACCGATGAACTTGCACATACCTTCGTAGACAAGGCGGGCATGCCCAAGTTAGCTTTAAAAATATAAATGGCTATCCCTGCAGAGGCAGGACACATCTGCCACCCAGTAAGACTACCTATTTTTTTTGCAACGATTTGAGAATGGCCCTCAGTGATGATGAGCAGGTACGTAGCGAGCGAAGGCTGGCGATAACAGGTGAGAGAATCTGGAACGTCAAGGAGGTCAAGAGGACTCCAGTAGCTTTTATGCTAGCGCTTGAACCTTCGTGAGTAAGTTATGAGCTAGCTCTCCGAATCGTTTTGTGACTAGAAAGCGACACATTCCCTGGATTGTTCCAAAAAGCTTTAGAATGATCTATTTCGTCGAGGAATTTGACTTACATCGTTGGCTATCAATGGTATCATTGGTCGGGGGTTTTCCAGAGATGACATATAATTATATTGCTCAACGGGCTCGTGGCAGTTGATATGCTGTATAGCCGCGGGCGGGAGCAGAGTGAGCAGAAGAACAATGAGGCTAGTTGTGAGTGGTATGTGGACGCGGCGCACCGACAAGGCTCCCGAAGCGATGCACTGAGACTTGGGTGGCCATGAACGTTATCTGGCCCAACACAGTAAGTCAGCAACGAACTCCGATAACTTGGAGAGGAGACAGCCGCGGGAGACCAGATGAAATATATTTAGTATTTATTATAGTAGATTCGCCACCGTGACTGGGATTCGGCAAATGCCGTACTACTCGATTAAGGATCAGATCTTCAAGATCCGGTTCCGTTCTTCATTGGAGAGTTAGGATTTGCAATAATGTACGTCTTGCCGAAAAAAGTGTTCCCTGGAAGGGATACCATGCAATGTGTAGACATGTGCTAGTGTACTATACAGTAGGGAGCACTGGTAGCTGACTCCCCGAGGACCGAGAAGTACCGTCGTGCTAGAAAAGTCCCGGAGGTCCAATCTGGTTCAGGCTGCAAGACGGCGACCGCTGATTGCTGGACCGGACCTCGAACGTTGAACGCATTCGTACGAAAATTACTGTGAGCGTTGACAAAGGCTGTTTGTCCGATTGGCGAGACTACACTACTTCTTTGTTTCAGTGACTAGACCAGTCCTTCATGTGCGGGTGTGGCAGGGTCCATACCAGAAGCCGCCGGCCCAATGGGGAAAAGATGCATTTGCACGTCTTCGCTACCTGTGGAATGGGTGGCGCTCCATTTACTGCTTGCTGGCCCCGTTATCAAGGGGACCTCGTACCTACTAAATACTTGAGTAATGGTGGTTTGGCTTTTGAGTGAGTTCCTCCAGGTGAATGATTCCAGACTTCCGACTCCAGACTCCAAACCATGTAAGTCGAGCTGTGTTTATTTTTCTGAACATGATTACGCATTCTAGTCACTTCTTTAATTGCAGTTGTCCAGCATGTAATCATTAGCGATGTTCTGAGTTTCGTGATAGTGACTCATTCACAACCAAGTACCCAGATCCTAGGGTACGCAGGTTTGTATACGAAATAGTTTTCCTGTTTAGGTCAGAGGGTTTCGTGCTTCTTGGCTGCGCGGTTGGGAGAGATATTGAGCCGTATCCAAGGATGGTTGATAGGCAATTTCTGTTTCATGGTGACCATGTGTTCCCCACAAGCCACACTGACAGACCCGTAGTGTTCGGCCTTTCTCCAGACCCAATAAAGAATGAACGAGTTAGGTCCTTTCTATTTTTGCAATGTTATATTTCGCACTGCCCCTTGCCGATTTTCATTTCGTCTGCCTTATGTTTGGTGCATGCATACATTCCTGATGCGGAAATCTTGCGGGTCTACCATAACTTGCAGATTGGATGATCTCGGAGGGGAGAATGGCACTATTTTCAACCTCTTAAATATGCGTTACTTCAAGCATTCAAATCACCCAACTCTCCACTTGTATAACTCAGAAGTGTTGCCTAACCCAGCTCTTATTAACTCTGGTACGTTAGGCATGTATCTCCGAAGGACACTGCTTGATCGTTGCTGACCCGCAGTATAGCAAGTCTTTCCGTCCTTCTCATAAGCTCATCAGTTAGTTCCTGCCCGTCGACGATCCACCGTCTTGCCATTCATGCCTCTCCACAACATTCACGTGGATCCAGAGACCATTGCCCGAGTGGAACAAGGGGGTCAATCGGTTGTCGTGTATGAGTGTAAATTGCAGGAGGTCCCCTGCGGGATGTTTCTCGAGGGAACGACCAGTGCAATTTCTGCGCACTTGCGAGGACACGGCATGACTGGTCCAGATCATGCTACTCAAAGTTGCACATGGGACAACTGTTCCAAAACCCTCCGAAATGGAAGTATGACAAGGCACATCCTTACTCACCTTGGAGTAAAGGTGCGCTGTTCCATGTGCGGAGTTGTGAAGTGCCGTCATGATCTCCTCCGTGCACACATCAAATCCTCAGAACTGTGCCATTTTGCTTTCGCTCAGGTCGTCCATGCACCCGGAGGATGTGTCCTTGCTCCTACTACGAGTTGGGCTTCTGTCTAACTATTATTTGCAGTGTATATTCCTTTTCATGCGTTTTATGACTGTGAAAATTATTTTTTCTCATCTTCAGGGCAATTCGATGTGTATGCCACGGAATGCACGATATACACTTATGGGTAGTGAGATAAATATTAGCTGTCGCGTATTGTCCTTATGGTAATAAATAAATAAAAAGATTGCTGCCCTACCCTCTTGTTGCATGGGCGATGCGTTGTCGGGCGGTTTAGATACAGCACGGCACAAATGCTGTAAGCGGCTTGTTCCTGTGCAGTTACCTTGCAATGCGAGGCCATGGGCAGACCAAGGGCATACTGACAAAGGGTGATCCATCAACATCTGTCAACAAGTTCCCGAATCCCAAGTGATCTACGCTTCGTGTGATGCACCTGGCCCATCCTCGAAGGGAATGAATTGCACTGTTGAATCTGTGAACGTCGCTGTACGGGGGGGGGTCTATCATTTTTTGGATATTGTCTCACAGCAAGCTGGAGACAATACCAACGTTATTACTCATTGGATTTCCACCGCTGTTTCACCGGAGCAATAATACACGCATGCGATGGCGACGCCTAGTTGCATAAGGCAAAGTTCAACGTCAAAGCCCCATTGCCTGTAGATTATCCCTGTGAATAGTATAAAGTGCCACATCCCTTCATGGTTTGAGTAAGAAGAGTGAAGGTACAACCGTCATGAAGGTGGATCATATCGTAAGAAGTAGAATCACTGTACCTTAGGCTAGAGAGTCCACAAGCCGGGTGGCAGGTGCACCAGTGGACTTAAGAATCCCACGATTCGTCAGAGCGCAACCGCATCCAGAGCACAACGCAGGAAATATTAGATCAGGTTGCGAGACTTGGGTTCAGTATCTCAGCAGATAAGTAGTAGATCCCCCTGTCAGTACGTTCAGAAAATGAAACACCACGAGCAAACATAATTTTTCTACTCTGGGAATTCACGCACTTACATAATAAAATACTATGATAAACCCCGATCGGATCTAGATCTGGCATCTTCTCCGCGCCCTACAGTGCCGCCATGTTCATCCGTCCTCTCCGTCTCCTACTCACCCGTCCAGCTGTCATTTCGCACTTCCATACTTTACCAGCACGTTGTGCCCCAAGGAAAGTTCTACAACAGTTCAAGCTTGCTGACATTGGCGAGGGCATTACAGAGTGCGAGGTCATCAAATGGTGCGTCGGCCGGACCTTGCCAATACGGTACCCCCCCACTGAGCTCATACACTAGGAGCGTGAAGGAGCTTGGCACCGTCCAGAGCTTTGACCCTTTATGCGAAGTTCAGAGTGACAAAGCCAGCGTCGAAATCACCAGCCCATTCGATGGTGTAGTGAAAGAGATTCTGGTGAAGGAAGGTGAAGTTGCCAAGGTCGGCCAAGGGCTGTGTGTGATTGAGGTTGATGAGGAAATGCTTGGTAGCAGCAGCGCAGAGCTGGTAGAGCCTACATCGTTTTCTGCTACAGAGCTGTCGCAACAGATTCCAAACCTCAAGTCTGTGCAAGATGCCTCTCGAGCGGAACATATCCTTGAGGAGTCGTCTGCACCGAGACGGTTGCACCCCATGGATCCGAACCATTCACACGCACCCGTTCCAAACGCCAATTCAGAGAACGTGCTTGCAAAGCCGTCAGTTCGTCATTACGCTCGCCAACACAAAGTCGACATGGCTCTTCTTCCCTTCGGCAGTGGACGTGATGGACGGATCGAGAAGAAGGATATCGACGCATTCCTATCTCATGGAATCTCTTCTGTTTCAGTAGATTCTACGTTGTCTATACCCTCTGCACGGGACGAACATGACGTGATCGTAGAGCTTGGTCGGACGCGTTATGCCATGTGGAAAGCTATGACGCAGAGTCTTGAAGTTCCACACTTTGGGTATGATTCCTTCCTTCGATCGTCATTGGTAACTTACTGTTCATATCAGCTACTCGACTTCTCTTGACCTCACATCTCTCCACTCTCTCCTCCCAACCCTAAATGCCCATATACCCGAGCACTTTGATCCCTCGACATCATCCCCACTCTCGGTCAATGCATCCGCTTTGCACCCCGCGCCATCACCTCCTCCGGTTCCTGAAAGCGCCCAGTTTACCCGCCTTACATACCTCCCCATATTGCTGAAGACACTCGCCAAAGCCATGATGGCATGGCCTGTACTCCGTTCCTCCATCACACCTGGCAGCACAAATGGAGGAGGCAAACCCTCTCTAACCATCCGCCCACACGCGGACATTGCCATTGCTCTAAGCACCCCGACAGGCTTATACACACCTGTCATACCCTGTGCAGATACCCACAGTATCTACAGCCTCTCTTCACAACTCAAGCACCTTTCCTTCCTTGGCCGTCAAGTGCCATGCGCTCTCACCTCGAAGGAGATGCCGAAGCGCGGCGCGACGGTCACGGTAACTAATATAGGTGCGATTGGCGATGGGGAGTACGCGCACCCTGTCTTAGTGCCTGGAGGTGGTGTCGCGATCGTGGCCATAGGGAGAGCAAGATGGGTATGGGATGTCAGCAGAAGCGAACATGGCGAGAGGAGGCTCAAGGTTGGCGTGAGCTGGAGCGCGGATCATCGCGTACTGGAGGGCGCCGAGCTGGCTGCATTCGTGGAGTCCTGGAGGGCGTATGTTGAGGCACCTGAGCGACTCATTGGAGAAGGAATATGAACTGGTCTCGGTGGTCATTGGAGACAGGGTGAGAAGTACACAGGCATGGGTGTACAGTATTTGACCTGAATGGACGTCTACGCTATCGTTTTGCAATTATGCTATTGAGCAAACATATTGATATCACAAACCTGTTACAAAACCTCCCATCCCATTGTATTTGAGTAAATTCCCATGATTGGTTCTACTTTCACGTGGGACATCGGTGACCGATTGAAGTATTTTGAAGACAGCAAACCGCCGTGAACTTATTTTATTACTTCCTGTCGCCGCGAACACGCCTCGAGTGCCAGTAGCCCGCGGGCTTCCTATGTCCGTACGAAAGAGTGTTGTATTGACATAGATTGACATATGCTAATGAATCAACTATATAGTATGGATAATGAACATGTGATCCGATGCGTGGGCATAATGATACAAACGATGATAGAGAAACCAACGTAATCGCTACATGCAGAGACAGGAGAATGTTCATCAATTGGTGGGTGATAAAGAGGGGGTCGTGGAGTAAAGGGGAAGGAAGAACGAATGACTGACGAGAGATCAGAGCGGCGATGGAAATGAAAGCCTTGTATCGCGGAGACAGCTTCATTTCCCAAGTCTCTGGGAAATCACTTTTCCTCATACTGTAACCTCAATATTAATGCCAGCAAGTCGCAAAGCGTGAATCAGCTGGTGCGTTGGATCGTCGCGGCCGGTAAAATTTGCCGCGACGATGACACGCGTGGAAGGGGAACCCACAGCGAGTGGGAGACAAGCTGATAACGCAGTGATCGTCGACACATCTGCATCCTTGAATTTCAGGTCATGAAGACTTTGGCAAAGCGACGAGGTGATGAGGTCTGAAGCAATTGCTCGTAGGCTCGAGTTATCCAAAGCAGACAGTAAAAGATGCTCGAGAGTCGGCGTTTCCTGCAGGAAACGGCGCAAAGAAGCTTCGCATGATGTAAGACTGTGAAGTTCCAAGGAAGTCAGTGAAGATAAGGGATAGGGGCAGCATGTCGTGCACGGGGACGTATGAGTCGAAATAGTGCAGCATCCCGGCTGAGCTGCCATAAGGTAGTCCAGAAGACGGGAAGTATCGCATGGGTGCAAAGGATCAACTGAGGAGGAAATGTCCTCAAGCGAAAAAGTTTTGAGGGCAGGAAAGTGAAAGAGCGACAAGAGGTCGATAGCATAATCAACATCGATAAATCCGAAGGCGAAGTCGTGCAAATGAGGAAGGTGGAGACCGCGCTGCTCGGGTAAGGCGTTTGCATCTATCTGAGGACCCCACCCCAGGATGCTTAGTCGCTCGAGCTCGGGACATGCAGAGATGATGCTACAAAACTCATGTAATGTTGGCATCACATCACTCGCATGGTACTTAAGCTCGAGTTCCAATAGACCAGACAATCCCGAATGTGCCCAGTCTACGTGCACGCCGGCGAGGGAGACCCGACGGAGGCTGTGAAACGCAGAGCCTCCCCAAAACCAGGCAACGGGGCCCCTCATTGCAGAAGGGCGAAAAAGCTCGCCCTTTGCAGCAAAAAAGGCGTTACAGCGGGAAAGAACGACGTCCTGCAACATAGGAGCCGATTTTATGCAGGATGTATATGAGAGGAAGGTAAAAATAGGAGCCCAGCTATCTGTGAGAAGTTCAACTTTCTGCCAGCGATGGACATGGGGCAAGAGGAGCCGCATGACATTTTCCATATTTTCCCAGCCGAAGCGATGCGACGCTTCATCCCAATCCCATGCAGGGTCCCGGAAATCCATATATATGTGCAGAGTGCGGGAACGGGAACGCGCAAGGCTGCTTATGGTGCGAAAGAGTTGATTGCGATGGATAGGAAAGGTGAGCACGATGACAGTCCACAGTGATGCAGTCGAGAGGGAGACGTTTCTCCAGTGTTGGCAAACATGCGAGAGAGTGGTAGCGTGAAATACAGCGTCATAACAGTCATGGAGGTCGTGAGTTGCAAAATGAAAGATAGCAGACAGTAGCTCGTTTGGAATAGTTCCGATCGTCGATGCAGATGTGGTTCCATACAGATAGCGCGCTGGGTTCAGTGTGCGAACGTTGAAAAAAGAGCAGTCTGGCAATCCATTCGATATGAACGAAGGCATCTATATTCGGAAAAGTTGTAAGCAATGGTCAACGTGCGTGAAGCAGGAATGTCGTACTGACCTTCTGAGGGTATCGAGGAGAAAAAAAATCCAATAGACCACTTGTAGATGAAACTGTTTAAACGTTAACGTGGAGAGATGCATTTATTAAAAGCTTGGGCACTTGGTAATCAACACGATTGGCGTCATCCCTAATTTGAAAAATCGGATGGGCGGACACTATGAATATAGCATGTCGAAACTGGCCAAAGGACCACCGGCGCCGATGGACAGCCGTGTAAGACATGTGCCTCTGCTTCTCTTATTGAAGCGAAAGCACAGGAGGTAGTATATGGGCGCTTGATGGATCCACTTCTCAGGCTCTGATGGTCACACCTAAGAGATATATTATCAACTTTCGACCATCTTACTGTCAGGCGCTCTCACACAAATACCCACTTTTTCTGGAACAAGGTCCGCCTTGAGGCAGCGACAAACTGTCAGGGCTTTTGGCTGGCGATCATTTTTAAAGACTTGTTCCCTCGGAGTTTGAAATTATTTGTACATCGGGCGCAAACGTGACCGCCTAAGTACGATTTACAAAGCACTTGAAGACGAAGTATGAACATTGAATTCAAATTGTTTTTCAACAGTTGCAGAGCCGCACGCCTGCGTCTGCGCCGTCTGATGGGGATGGCAGTGTTCTTTTTTACCGTAGATGAGCTACAGGGAGCTCCGATGATCCAGGACCTGCATCGCGAGCTATATTGTCCAGTGAAATAAGCGAAGAATAAGATCACATCGACAGTTTGTGGGCGAGTGTTTTCCATCAAAGCGTGCATGGGCCTTTTATATACAGAGGTGATGCCTCGTGCAGGCAACCGAAAAAATCACCCGAGAAAGTTTCAGTATCAGTTGGGTGCACCCAAATGGATGGCGTGGACAGAGTGTATAATGGACGGGTGGGCGTTAGAATATTATGGTGATTTAGGACCAACCTATTGGTTATTGGAGTGGGATGTAACTGCGGATGTGTCAGTAAAAAGTACAAGAAACCAACGGCTATGTAATGTATAGTGTCTGCCGAGACGCTGGCACAGAGTGTGTCCTTTGGTTCACTGTGCTCGTGAATGTTTCTGTTGACTATGAGAGACGCTAGAAGGGACTGTTGTTTTAACTTCACTAATGACAGTGCGATTGATGATCTGTTGTGGATGCCAACACCCACGTTAGTTTTTGGGGTGATACCGACAAAATCCGCGCGGCGTAGTTGGAGCATATTTGTCAGATTCTCTTTGCGCTATCGCTTGGTGAAAACGAGGCGCATGAGAAGTTGCAAGGCGTATCGACGCTATTATAACTACGCTGTCGCGATCTTCGCTCACAATTCCTATGATGTTCTGTTGAAAAGCGAGGGATATTACCCCTGTTCTGATCAGGTGAGTGGAATGTTCAGGCAAAAGTTAGAAAGTTCTGTTTGGTGCATTTCCCCAGTACGCATCATCAGTCAGGTCTGCATCGTCGTTACAAAATTATAAAAATGACTGCACGAGGCAATTGGATCCAATGGAACTCACTCCCTGGTACGTTCTGAATCATCAAAAGATCTTCTGTGTGGCCTTGAATGTCTTTGGTGTCGCAGTATGCTTCCTGAAAGGAAGTAATTTACTTCCAGACCGTTATCAGCGCGGGCAGATGACGGGAAAGAACACCAAGCATTTTGAATTGCTGTCATCATGTAAGATGCCAATTTGAGTCAGAAGCCGAGTATCTTAGCGCGCGGGTTATCAAAGTCGCCGTGTTCTGTATAGGATGGGCACGAACATGAAATTGGGATGCGTCCAGAGCGTTGGGTGGCTCAGGAGTCAGGGCAGTGTAGCTGGAACGCGAGGACGTCATCACGTGCCATATTGATTTGTTTCGTGACTGTTTACGCGTTGTTTTGAGTGCGCCCACAGAGCCAAACAAGTTCGAGTTCAGGAAGGCGGTGGATGTCGAAGGAGATCTCTGTCTCCCTTGTGTCGCGAGTTTACCGTGAGTCATCTTTCGTCGCCTAGGTGAGACTTTTGCCCCCTAGAACAAGTCCTATGTTGACCTTCTAATGCTAGAGATTCCCTTTCATTTGCTAACAAGGCATTAACGAGTTTTACGGCTCACGATTTCTGTCAGGACCGCAAGTAAATCCAAACCAACCATCCCAGATTATATTTTTTAACGACGCCGAATCACGGTTCACGACTGTTCATAACGCTTTCTCGCTTTTCATTTTGCTTGCTTCATCTTTCGAATTTCGACGACTTGTTTTACTACGATCACGACTGCATATAACGCTTCTTCAAGACGAATTGCTTCATTTCACCTAGGCACGACACAAGATGCCAATAACACTCCGCTCGCGACCAACTGACACTAATCGTGCACGTTCCCCATCGCCGTTCGAAACACCCGCGGCCAAGAATCCCATCCCAACCATCCGCCTTGTCACTGCAACTCCCGCCACAGTCAACTCTCCCATCGCATCCTGGCCCGCACCCCAACCTCCACTTCCTCTCGCACCCAAAGCATCGCCCTCAGACGCGGCGCCTCGCAAACGTCTCGTTCCCAAGAAATCTAAGCTTGGTATCCTTTCTTCGCGAGAGACGGATTTATCAGACGTTGTCCGCCGCGTTGGTGCCGGCGACTCAGATATGAATGGAGGCGCAGGTATTGAAATCTATGTTGACCCGACACACGATCCTGACATTGGAGAGATTCTCATCGTGAAGAAGAAGAAGAGCCGTCTGGCACTGGATGGCATGCGGTGGGGTCCCGCTCTCGGCGAGGTAACCAATGTCCCTCATGTCAAGGAGAAGGAAAAGAAGGAGAGGAAGAAAGATAAGGAGAATACATTGAAGACGAATATGGATGAGAAAGGTGGTTGGTGGACCATCGGAAGGGGAAGAAAGGATTCGAAGGAGAAAGAGAACTCTAAAGGCGAGCTCTTCCGATGTTTCTAACTATTATGCGTCGTTAACACAATTACTCACAGCGCCCGAACCAATATGCTCAATCAGAGGCACAGACTCACGGGCACGGTTCAACTCTCTCGACTCGGGGATCTTGCTAAACAGCCCCGTCTTGCCAGAGCGCCCTAAGTCGCCCACAGACAACCAACGCCTGCGTGTGCCGACACCGCCTTCTGCGACGCTTACGTCTACTGCCATGCTCGCCCCACCAGCCCCTGCCCAGCTTGGGTCAGGCAAAGACAGCGTTGCTCTCCGCGCCATGCGCTCCGTCCGCTCTCTCGCACGTATCGGGTCCTGGGCACAGCTCAAGAACATACCCGCGCCTGCGCCTGATGACGCGACCCCCGCTCCTCCCGCTCCAATGATCACCGAGCCGAAGAAAAAGAAGAAGAAAAAGGTCAAGGAGAAAGAAAAGGAGAACGAGAAAGAGAAAGACAAGGCCACCTTGCGCTACTCCGGCAGCAGCTTTGAAGCAGGGGCACTCACTGCCAGTCCTGAGAAAGCATCCCTCAGGCTCAAGAAGAAGAAGTCTATCCTCGGGCTGGGCCTCCCATCTACGATGCGTCTCCCGTCTATGCGCAGTGGGTCTACAGCTTCATCGATCGTGGCTGCTCAGATGCACACTACGGGTAGGTTGTCGGCGGATTCTGCTGCAGTGTTAGGAGGCGGCATTCTGGGTAGAGCGAGGTCTGGGTCCACCAGGACAGCGAGCAGTGCGGGTAGTGTGAGGCCTGTATCTGTATCTTCGGGAGGCTCTTCTGGAGGGTGCTCTGTGAGGTGGGACGAGACATTGTTAGAGACCGTGAAGGAGGTGAGAGAGAAGGAGCGCGCCTTGAAGAAGGAGAAGGGCAGCACCAAGAAGGGGAAGAAGAGCAAAGAGACGCGCAAGACCTCGGACAGCAGGAAGCGGACACCGCTGGCAGCGATATTCCCTGGAGGCTCGTCTGAGTGCCGGGATGCTGAGGAGGAATTGCATGGGGAGGGCGCAGCTGCCCCGCCGATTGTTACCATCGAAGAGGCAAGTTCAGATGGGCATGGACAGAGCGATCTCGAGACGCCTATGAAGCGGGCGCGGCCGAGACCGATGAGCGAAATGCTTTTGGGACGTAGCAGGCCCAAAGCCGTGTACGAGGACGAAAACGGTACGTCGAGACATTTAAATCAATCCGTCACATACTGAGCATTTTGTTCTTTGACACAGAGAACGCAGTGATATCCCTTCTAGATGCAGCAACGAACGACCTCGCGCAGCTCATTAATCACCTCGATCTAGAAGCGACACCGGACATGACGCCTATGAGCAGACGAACGCCATCCTCGCTTGCCCCATCCGAAGCTGGCAGCCCAACGAAATACCGCATGACGCTAGAAAGCCCCATCAAGACTCTCCGCGCAAACGTTGCAAGCGTCAGCTCCCTCCGTCCGTATGCTAAGACCATATTCGCAGCGCCAGTGCAGTCGATCGGGCAGAACATCGCACCATGGGCTACGCTCAACGCTGGTATCTCACCTGGGAAGCCGGCCCCACCGCCGAAAGACGCAGAAGAACCCGAACCCGCGCCAGCCTTCAGACTCACACACAAGCGCACGCTGAGCCCCGCACCAGCAGCAGAGCCAGAGCTTATCTTCCAAGCGCTGCGCCCTGCAGTGAACAGGGCGCCAGTTTCAGGACGTCCTGTATTTCCGTCACTTGCACGTGCGCGTATACCGTTCATAGGTGATGCGGATCGGTCGCCCTCGTCCCGCACGTTTGGCTCAGCACATTCGACATCAGGTTCACGTGGGTCCCTTGGCACAAGCCCGGTGTTCAAGAAGGCAAAGGGACACCACAGGAAAGAGTCGTCGCTTGTGTCTTCGGAGTGTGCTCAGTCACGTTGTGATGTCGATATTGCTGGTAGTATTGGGAATGAGCGTGACAGCATGAGCCTCCCGATTCTTCCTGATGCGCGACGGAACCTCGGGCTAGCGGGGACGTTGGGTGGGTCTGTGGGGGCACAAGAGCTGGATGCGAGTGATCCAGACTCTGATATCCCAGATGAATTGCAGGTCATTTTGTCAAGCTCAGACCCCAAGAATGATGATACGATGTCATTCAAGCCCAACAAAATGATCACGCACTCACCACTGCCCTCGCCTGGCCTCCCACCCGAAATGCCACTCCCTTCGCCCAAAGGATCAATACCCAATGTCCCTGTGTTCTGCGTCAGTGTTGTCGACGAGGATGATCACCATGCCGATATCGAAGAGGCTGAGATGTCCTCGGAGGACGATACCAAGAAGTCCTTTGACTTTACGGGCGAGCTGAAGAAACTGAACGAGTCTGGTGGGTCTGATAGGCTTAGCTTCGTCGAGCAGCTTGAGAACGCGTTCCGTACACCTGCAAATTTACGATATGATTTCGACCTGCAACTTGATGCCCCACCTGTGCCCAAGATCCCGTCACTGCAAGCGGAACTGGAGCGCGCAGGCGATAGGACGTTCGATCTACCCATGGACTACATATCACAAGAGTTCTTGCCACAAGGGTTCCCGATGGATGTGGACGCTGAACCGTCGTTGCTTCCTGGAACGGACAGCTTTGCCACGACAACTGACGGTAAAAATGAGGATTTCCTTTGTGCAGAGCACCCTCAGGTCTTGAGGGCGGCTGGGTCCGTGCTTTCACGCCCATCGGATGGACAGCTCAACAGGGACTTTAAGTTTGGTGGCAAGCCATCGTCTGCACCCGCGGAAAAGAAAGAGGCAGAGCCACTAACACTTTCGGACATCATCCCTCCCTCAGCCGTTGCAAGGTCGCTCTCTACGACTTCGTTATCTGGTGACGAGTCCGCCGTTCTCAAGTCCATATTCGCGAAAGCGATCGAGATCCCATCGCCTCCCTCCCGCGTCCGCCTCGATTCAGACTCTACCTCGAAGCGCATCGCGCGCATGACCGCACGTGCTTCGAATGTCCCAAGCCATTACAGGCACTCTTCAGAGCTGAGTTTCGCAGGCTTCGACTCGTTCACAGAGGTCAGAAGGGGATTCGAGTTCCATGACAATCGTCCGAATTTCTATCCCCCACCAGCAACCACTTCGCGTTCTCACCACAACAAGCGCGAGTCCATGTTCAGCATTGCATCCATTTCGTCATATGGGCAGGTCATCAATAACGGGTCCATGGATCCTTTCGACTACGGGGCGATTGCACCACTCCCGAGCCTCCGGGAGCGACCTTCCTCGGACGAGTTCTCTTTCTCCATGTCTTCTATTGATGATACATTCTCGTTCATCCATAGACAACCGCGTAGGAGACGCGTTGATAGCGATGCCTCTAGCTTCTACTTCCGTGCCTCAGTGCACTCGCAGATGCACCCGTACAATCGCGTTACTAGTCATCGCCGCCACTCCTCATCCGCCTCCGTTGCTTCACAGGGTCCGCCCGTCAGCTTGTTCAACCGCGGCTATGGTCACCACCGCGATTCGACCACTAGCATGGGAGGTGCTGCCCAGTCGTATGCTCGCGGCGGGCGTGCTTCATGGACTAGACACCGCTCTGAGTTCTCTGCCGATTCCGTCCTCAGCGATTTCTCGGGAATGAATCTGGGGAGGCCAGGGCTGGGAGACAAGATGCTCGACTCTGCATTGGATCGTGGGATGCCGCTTACCGCGATTTCTGCGTCGCCGCCTGAAAGCCCTTCAGGGAGTGTCCTAAGCGAACAGTTCCAAAGTGATCGATACGCTAACCGCACCTCCTACGATTCAATCATGGCCTCGGACCCTGAGCCCCAGCGAGTGTTCAACATGGAAGATTCAATCTTTGAGAAGACCGGGCATAGGACATCTGTTTCCTCGTCCGACTCTGCGTTCTTCGACGTGGACTCCTCGCATGCGCTACCTCAATTCCGACCATTATCGAGCTTCAGTGTCGCCAGCGTCCATAGTCCTCCAAAGGAAGATGACACCATGATCAGTGTAAGTTCCTGGGCTCATAGCTTTGATATAACCACTCACTTTCTTTACCACAGATGCTTGGTGGTGGCCACGTTCGACGCCGCTCCGTAGGATCCATGATCGAAACTTCACCTTGTCGTCAAGTTGAAAAGAGGAAGCACGTGGCAGTTGATCAGCCAACCTTCCGCCTCAGGGGCAAACCCCAGGACAACTCGTATGAATCCCCGAAGAGCCGCGTGATTGAAACCAAACCATCAATCGCCTCGACCGCTAACTCGATCAAATTCGGTGGAGAGCGCATGATTAGAGCTAAGCACGGTCTCTTGGAGAGGCAGAGCCTGGAGGTCACAGCGCTGATTGCGGACGGAGAGGAGGATCTTTCAACATCTTGTGAGTTGC
This sequence comes from Rhizopogon salebrosus TDB-379, assembly GCA_029603245.1. NCBI lineage: Eukaryota > Fungi > Basidiomycota > Agaricomycetes > Boletales > Rhizopogonaceae > Rhizopogon > Rhizopogon salebrosus. The sequence continues at coordinate 67,772 of MU837319.1, forward strand.
CCAATTCCAATGCTTTATCTTTGTCTTGCTCACCAAGGTACTAGTCCATGTCCTCATCTTCATTCGTCCTTCTTGTGCAAACCGTTCTTGCTCCAGCACATGCACATCTATGAGTTCTGGTGCAGACACGCCTCCACTTTCGATCTCGGACGGCTATTCATCGATCTCGGAAGGCTCGCAGTCTAGTATCGACCTCTCGCAAGTTAACTGCATGCTTTCCAACGTCACACATCCTCTATCGAACGCCACCTTGGATCGTGTACGACCACGCGCTCGCGGCCATGGGCACCAACGACGTATTTCTCAAGCTCGCGCTTCACGAACATCTATTTACGAGACTATCGAGGAAGAACTTACAACATCGGTTTCACCCACTTCGTCCCTTCAGTCGCTTCCAAGTTCTGTGATGAAGACTGTTCAACTTCCTAATTCACCAACACAGACAATTGGACGTGCCCCCCTATACATTGTTGATCCTGAGACTGCATCTGTGGATTCGGTATCATTGTGGGATGATGAGAGGGGCATTATGGCGCTGCGCAAGTACTATGCGCTTCGAGACGAAGCTCAAGACACGGTTACGGAGAGCAAGCAGGTTTGGCACGATACTCCGTTCTCTGTCTTCGCAGTTCAATGTGAGTACTAACCACATGATTGCTGTACTGTGCTCAATGTGCTCTCAGCGTTTGATCCTCCTCGTCATCCTTCCGGTATGAAGGCGCTCTTGGAACATTCTTTGCAGAACTACTGCCCCTTGCCTTCAGAACTGCGACGTATGCGCTCTCGTGCTAATTCTCGACCTTCGCCCTACCCTAGGACCCTCAAAACATCTTACACATCTGCCCCAGCAACTGAGCACGTGAGAGCCGCCATTGCAGCAGCTGTCGCGGAAAATGCTCCCAATGACACTGTGCGAGTCCATGCTCAGCCTAAGGCGCTGCAGCAGATTTCTGTCAACCCCAACATCATGTCACCTGCCGAGAACACCAAGGCAACTGCAACTACGCATGACGCGGCGATGTCACCTAGTAAACTCGAGCGCGTGTTCGGCCTTCCGCCCCGTCCCCGCGTCGGTTCAACTGCGCGAAGAGCTGCCTTGGGTTGGGCGAAGAGGAGCACTGGCCGCAATGGAGTAGAGAACAAGGAGAACGCTAGCTTCGGTCTGGCAGCCATTTCGCAAGGGTTAGTCATGACGTGAGTGATGTCGTGATTTTGCATCTGGATTTTGCTGAGCATTACCATAGGCCATCGGAAACACTGAGGCTCAACCGTCCCAGACCAAGGGGAAGGGCCACTCCTGCTTCGACAAGGCCTATTCGTGTTTGACAGTAGTGCTGGACAATGCGTGGTCAAATATGTTCCTCGTTGACATCACCTACCGCAATCCTAATAATCCCTTCCATAGCCACTTCATTCCCGATCACTATGCTATGACTGCCATCCTATGCCATATCCTTTTCCTGCTCTGCTGATACGACAAATCTCATGGTACGCGCTACCTTAATGTTCATGTTCTTGTTTGCCGTAGTTACTGGGTTCGCGATGATTGCATCCTGTGGGGCTACGTAATGACAAGCAATGTAAGAAACAAATTTCTTGAAATCAATGTTGCAGTTCTGTATTAGAAATTGTGCCTGTTCTAAGGTAGAGGTATCCGAACTTCTGAAACTTCTGACTCTTGAAGTTCGAATGCAATTTCAAGTTTTGCTGGTCAGCTTTTTGACGAAGTCATAGTTCAAACATTCACGGTCGGTGGTGTATAAGTACTTTATTGCAATGGAGTAAGTATAAGTATCCGTGAATCCCTCTGTTCACCTGCTGTACACCCTTCAGACGTGTATAAGCTGAAGTGCTGGCTACCATTGGTCCATGCCGCGATGTTCAACAAAGAGGCACTGAAAGACTCCTGAGTCCTCGCACGACTCCTGGTGTATACATATCTACAAAATATGGATAAAAACAATCACATCAATAATGTTCACAAAAGGCATCGGCGATTGGCATCCTGATAAAATACATCGGCAAACGCATCAGGGAATATGAAGTTGACATACAATTGGATAAGAACTCGACAGTTGAGGTGTTTGCCTTTGAGTCTGATGTAAAATATCCTTTACGGACGCGAGCACCTGCAGGCATGTCTGGTTGAAATTTGCCGCTGATACCAGTAAGCTCTATGGTTATCACCAAAATACTACCACTCACTGATTGACGATATGAAGGCCTGTTAGCACACCCGTCAGAGTACTGTGACACGGTCATGTGTCATCATAACTACGCACAGCAGACATGGCGCCGAGAAACTCTCCACCCCTTATGATGCCCCCACTACCTTGGAGATCGCCGCATCCTGCAAACAGCACCTAACATTGATCATCGGGCGGACTTCGAGGCAAGAAATCTTTAAAAACCCACGTACCACTTGAGCACTTGGGTACTTTGCCAGAGCTTGGGAGTTCATAGCTTGCGATTCTAGACGACCATTGGCTTGATACTGAACAAGTTACTAAACAATCACGAAGTCACAATTCATGACCTGGAACTGACGATGTATGGCAAGTCTGTACGACACCAATTAACAACGAAACGCAACTAGTGTAACAGCTTCATACCAAGGACCGTTCCAGAATGACATGACTAATGATCACGATATTGCCAGCCTAGTGTTTAGATGACAGATGAGACTTACATCAAACAATGCCTGTTAGTGTAGCGTTGAAAGTCATTGATGCATTGGGCTGCTTGCGACTCACCGTAAGGCGGCAACCGGTGGGTAAGGGTTTGACCTATGTTGAAGTTATTAAGCTAACGACCTACCCGTCGGCGTTCTAAATACTTGCCATAATGTCATATAGGATCTATTTAGAAAAGCTACGTTTCCCTCATAACCAAGCAAAGCAGCTACCTAAAACGCACCTCGCTGACAATCTCACCAGATAACTCCCAGTCAACCGGATGGATAGCTCGTGTTCGAGTCAGCCTTTCCTGAAGCACTTGGATTATTTAAATAATACATACCCTTTTCAGGCCCATCCGAGTCTATGATTCGTCCTCCATGTCCAGAAACTGGATGGATCGCCAAAGGTCTTTATAAAATGACAGTTATGAAACTCACAGTGAAAGAATAAGCAGTCTCCAGGCTGGGCATCTTTCACTAACCATCGTAGTGCGTTGAGAATGTTCCGTTTCGTCGGCATATATTTCGGATTCAAGTATGGCTCATCCGTAAGCACCATGATGTCCTCCTGCGCGTAATTCCAGAACGCTGTGACGTGGTTTCACGTGGTACAAGTTAAATGAGTGGAAGTGAAAATGGACGAACATTTCAGAAATTCAGACATGTTCCAAGCATCATTCACACAGCCGCGAAGCTCCCTACCCTGGCCTATATAATTGATGCCAATCTACCCAATAAATCATGACGGATGACATATGCGTGTATAGATACCAAAGACTCACACATAATGCCTTCTTTCTTTTTGGTCGGAAGGATGCTTTGGTCATCCAGACGGCTTCCATTTGGTTATTCAGGTGCTTGTCCCAGTTGGCATTAACAGGCCGTCGCACAGTACTGTACGGCGAGTGCACACGTCGCCTCGATGGTTGCGCACTACCTCGTGCCTGCTGCTGAGAAGGCTGAGAAGACTGCTTCCGTAAGTGATGAGGTAACAATGCCACAGTGTCTGGCAAGGCGCTCTCGTTGTACATAGGACCACAGGCAGGCATCGATGAAGCAGGGGCTGCATGTGAACTAGAGAAAGTCGAGAGAGAACGTTGGCGCGTTAGTATTCGGTGTGCCTTGGCAGCGGTAGGTCTGGCAGCAGTCGCCTGAAGTAGATGACTTACTTAGGAGATGGTGATCGACTCACAGGAACGACAGGGACAGGAATTACATAGCCTGAATTCCATTCTATATCTCTCCTTGCAAAAGAATCAATACTATGCAGGTGTCTCTGGATTCGAAGGTCACATTTACCCCTTAGTTTTATATCTGTCATTCCAGGCACTTTATTAGTGGAGACACGAAGCTCAGGACGCAAACATACGAAATCAGGCTTGCAGGAGGGGTGAACATAGGTAATCCTGATAATAAATGAGGGATCGTAGCGTCTCCCTACCCCTTCAGCGTACGCGGGCAGAATGTAGCTGATGGAATCTTTGTTGTTCGATGAAGGGTAATGAGCACATTGGTACCGGGCCCTTTATGAGAAAAGACCATCATGCTCCCGCCCTCATAGCGCTAACTATGAAGTGCCAAGAGGTGATGATATTTACCACTCTGGGCGAGCTTCGTTGACAGCCTGAGGTACTTCGCGTTGTGGGAACGACGGATAGGAGTGAGGGTTACTCACTTGCCCGACGAGACGGAGATTCTTGTGGAATGTTCTAATCGCTATTGCAAGCACATTAGTGACGAAAAGCCTTAGACCCCATGACCGACGATAAGACATGAAAGGGCGAAGCAGGGCTAGTCCGTTATCTCGTTCATCTGATTAATAACTCTCGTACAAATTTTAGATCAATGCTACATAAACCGATTTAGTTTTGCGAACGATTCGGCCATGGTTCACCGAGGCTGTGGGTGTTGCAATAACAGCCGAAAGCGCATGCATTGCAGCCGAGCCGCAAAAATTGTACGGCATATCCTTGGACTCGGTTAAATTTGAGAACTTCGTGACCTGCAGGCTCCCACAAAGTGAGCTACTTGCTATGGCACTCCGAGCCTCGAGGCGCCGAACACCAAAATAACACCATCATGGTGGGCGGCATGCGGGTCAATCGGTCCTTGATCCTTGATATACACTATATAAATTCGCGATCATGAGACGGAAAGGTTTCATCGGGAAAAAGACATGCGCATAATCAGCCCAATTCCAATTTGGAGAGACATTTAGATATAGAAAGGTAAGGAGGTGTCCTGCGCAATATCAGTGGTTATACTCTGACAAAGAGATGTTCACAAACGAGAGGATATGAGCAGGAGAGCTGAGGTTGTTGTTTAGCGTCCTGTACTCGACGAATGAACGCATATATTTGTTCAAGTCCGTTTTGGAATGTTAGAATCTGCTTGCGGGCTGGGCGTGATCTGACTTTTAGCTGGTTGAGTCTGTGATAAAAGTTCGAGACGAACAAAAAACATGGATGAAAGCCTTCAAAAGGTAATTAAAAGAACAGATGCTAAGGTAGTTTCACCCACCGAGGTCATGAGTCCGCTGATGGATTGACCAGGCAGAGTGATGCTTTCACTCATTTCGGAATCCCCGCAACCCGAGAAGCAAACCTGGTCAATACTGAGTCCTGACCGAAGAATTTAACTCGTAGAAACTCGTGCTCACAACTTGCGCTTGAGACTGTTTCCTGGTTCGAGCACTTCGCGCAACACCATGCACAAACTTGTGCTCTCTGGGGTCATACTATAACAATCAGATATATAAAATAGGACACCGTATGTCTTACGATATACGGCAAATCTAACAATTCTTCAGTGTTTATCAGTGATGATAATTTGCGGCTCACCGAGAACCGTGCCGGAATGACACGACTGAAAGGTGTTCAGCACTTGAAGTCACGCCTCATAAGGGAAATGCTCACATCAAAGAGTGCCTATAAAGTAAATTGATTAGTGCCACCGCCTCGCTGATTGGCTGCATACCGTCAACCGTGAGCCAGCTGCCAATGGCTTCACCTGCGAACTTATTTAATAACTATTCGAGATGTCACGGGCGTTCCGCCCGACGATACTAACCAGGATATCATGTATTTCCTGAAGAAACAATCAATGTTATCTCTTAAACGAAAATTGACATACTCCTGACATCATCAACAATCACACCGGATTCTTGGTAGTCGACTGGAAATATGACTTCGCACATTTCATTAGGCATCATTCTAAGTAACACTCCTGAGCCTTACCTTCATCATATCCATCGACTTCATCTCCATCTGGGTCTTGGACTTGGCTTCCATGACCCGAAACTGGGAACATAGGTCAATCGTGTGATGCACAATTGTACCATTGGATAGAGTACGTACAGTGAATGAAAATGGAGTCACCAGCTCTTGATTGAGACACCAAGCGATGCATTTCATATAAAATGTTGCGCCTAGTCGGCAAGGGGTTATTACCTTCGTCAGTTAGTAGCATAATATCTCTCGGATGGTACCCCCATTGATCTGTAAATGCGTCACGAATAATCAAGAGTTCGCTGGTAAACTGCACGTACTAACGAGGGGCTGTAAAATATTGCGAATGTCGTTGTTACAACCTTTTAGTTCACAATGTTGACCTTTATAATTAATTCCGATCTGGTACACGGCTTTAGAAATACACGCATTTGACAAAACACATCTGGTACTCACCAACAAAGCCCTTTTTCTTCCGGAAGACAACAAGAGAGGTTGTATGTACATTGGAAGATACGTAGAAGCTTCCGGGATGTATTGCTTCGAATGCGTCGCTCTAGAAGAACGAGAGCACCTCAGGATCTTGGCGAGGTCATGACGCCCTTGGAGTGTGATTTCTTCCAGGGTACCTGTTCGTGCTGTCCTGGACAGCTCCCAGGAAGTATCCGTCCATCGAACTTTATACTTGTGGCAATCCCGACGAATGAACTTCAAGGCTCCGAACGCATCACGGAAAGCGCTCGACTCGGAAGAACTATGTTCAGATTCGATGGTGTCGGATAACATATGTGCCAATGATGAGTTAAAGAGCAGTTGGACGATGCAAATGACGGTTTGCCCTGCAAGCTTTATATGTACTTCGTAACTTGAGCAAAGATATCTTTGCTCTTACGTCAAAACACTGTTCAACAACCTGACGGCCCCCTGCTCTCGTGAGGTGTTGTGGGGATGGGCTGAGCCTGTCGTTGCAAAGTACAAGGCGGGGAAAGTGATGTGCGGGTCACTGGAATGAGGAACTTTGAACACAAAGAATCGTTGTCGAACGCCATGACCCTTACAACAGTTCAACAATAGTGGCATAACAACCGTGATCTGCGAACAAACTGGTGTGAATGGTAGTTGGGAGGACATCACGGAAGGCGTCAGCCTTACTATTGAGTACTAGTTATACTTTATATTGCAATTCTTGGCAACCCCATATTTCGTCGTATCTGACCGTACAACGCGCGCCACAGCGCATTATTATACCATTACCGAGCGCTTGAGGGATCCCAGAACGAGGTATATTTTTGGTCCTTGGGTAACTAAGTTGGACAAGACAATGTGACCGTAGAGCAAATAGCAACAAGCACAATGACTCATCCCACAGCACGTAGAGTCATACCGGCAAGGCTCTGTGCAGCTATTATAACATCTCCGAAGACTACGGCGACTCCCAGGTAATTCGAATTCATAAGTAGCAAATCTGCATTAACTATATCCCTATAACCTATAAATAAACCCTACCCATTGCCCCAACAATCTAAACCAGGTATACCTCTGAAGAAAGCAAATTTCAAAACAAACAAAACTCGTTACCACCATGGATGACAGTCTCCTCCGTCCCACCTGGACACTTGCTCTGGATCGCCCACAACCATCACCGCTCTTGCCATCCAAGCACCATTGTACACTTTTTCAATCCACCACCGAAGTACAGGGTGGCGCATGAGCCACTTGAAGTAGACATAAAATCTAATATGATAATGAGGCGCAAACCCGATGATGATGTTGCATGTGACACACCTCCAATCGTACCCATTGATCACCCTTGGGTTGACGTATATTTGCTGCAGATTAAATTGTCGTCTCATGTCGTACGGAAGTAAGAAGCTTTCCGACGAAAAACACTCCTCTGGCACAGACGCGCGGAATCGTATCGGGGGTGTCAGAGCAGGACTCGGGCCGCGCATCGAGGCATTATTTGCTGCTGGGTGCGTTGAGGGCAAATTGAATGGCAGCGGATTGGTAGAGAGCGTGCGGTTAGAGCGCAAGGCTATTGGAACAAGAGGATCCGCAGCGAATACAACGATGCCATTCCAGCAGGTGAATACGGGCACAGGAGACTCGGTCTGCATTGCGTGATAGTCGGCTTCGTCGAAGAAATATGGCCAACTAGATGTTGGATAGAGTGCATTAGATCTTGCTGGACACGAAATTTGAAACTTACATTCCGCTGGCAAGCTTAGCCTGTCGATCGCGAAGAACCCACATATCATATGCGCTTTGCTGCCATTAGAATCATTATGCGTCTTGGCAATTGGACGTGCGCACCCAAAATGCCCAAAGTCCAAGCCACATGCCATATCATAATCCCCATCATTTGTCTCCAATAACTCCACCAGACTTTCGGGCTCGATGAATATGTCATTCGAGAACACGACTCTATCATACCCTCCCATCAGAAGGGGTTCCATTGCGCGGTTACGCGTGGCCGCCAAAAATTCAATACGATTGTTCCCGTTCATATCGTCAGGTTTTGGTACTGCTTCATCTTCTGTGAGAATGCGCCGCATTACACCCATACGTGCAAGGTCTGCGTCCAGTGCTTCAAGAAGCTGAGGCGAGCCATCGGTACTGTGACTCTCGACGATAGAGACAAACACATTGTCCGGGCCGAGATAATGGATAACTTTGATAAGAGAGTCGTGCCAGTAAGGAATAACGCGCTCATTGTTGTAGAACATCGCAGCGATGAAAATTTTCTCTGAGTGATGTAAGTTGCCTTCAATTTGACGGGTATGATGAGCTCACCTTGCTTCCCATATCCTTCTCTTCGAGGACGTGCAACGGCGGCCTGAACAGCATCTCTATACCGCACATCACCAGACTGCTCATAATGGACTCCAACCCACGTGCTCACGCAAAAAAGCATGACATATGCGAGAAGTTGCATTCGCCACGCTTTGACATACGACAGGCCCAAACGTGGAGTAGGAGACATTGGCCTTGAGAGAGAGCGCTCGCTACGTTCCTCGGCATTTTCGACCAGCGAGTTTTCTTCATCGGCAGCATTGAATATTTCGCGCCTATCAATGTGACCATCTTGCTGGAACATGACATACCCTTGGTGAGAAAGGTCCCGGGTCCCGGATGCCTTATTCCATAGATCGATGAGGAGGGGAAGTGAAAATCGACTAGCCAAGAGACGCAATATTTGAATGAAGGAAAAGAAGGGTATTATGATGAGGAGGAGTAGTATGGACCTCCAGCTTGATGGGAAAGCAGGAAGCCATACATGATTCTGCTGCGCGCGGAAAAACTTGTCGGAGAACCTTTCCTCAGCGATATTGTAAAGTGCGAGCAAAATCAGGAGAGAAACGAGACCGGGTATGCGTAGAACTGTGAGAAAAATACGATAGACAACGTGGATAACGACCTTAAGGGTTGAGTAGACATGAATGACTCTAAGGTCTCTGGGGAGATACTGGGGGTAACTTGCGGACGGGTATGAAGGGGGAGGAGGCATCAAGGCATGATATCACTACGGAGCAGGCTTGAGAGTTTTTATTACTAATGTACGTATGCACGCGGGAGAGAATCTGGTCGACGGGTCATCAATTTCATCCGCCAGGGACGCGTAGCGGCTATCATAGTGTATGCCGGCCAACTGATTATCAGTGGTGCGTGGAATTGAATCAGCCCGGATGGCTGGCGAGTCAGCGGGAATTACATAGTACCAGGGCGGGAAGAGAGCTACTGCAAATAATGTTTTAGAAAGACTATTATAAACCCGCAAGGGATGGGAAGAGTTCAGGCAAAGCGAGGGCGACAGGAGCGCGCCTCACGACTGCCAAAAAAGGACTCGCTTCATCCTGACGGAGCAGCTGCCCAGGTCAAGTCAAATACAGCCGTTGTCCCTCGAGATGTGGCACCTCTTCTAGCGCTTCCCGGCTTAGACCTCCCTCTCCAGGTCTCCTTGGGCTTTTCTGCTCGCTGTAAGTTGCTATATAAGCCTCCCGCTGCATTGTGCTCACCGTGACCTCGCCATGCCATACTGCCCCGCATTCCTGTTGTTCCCCCGCTTTAAATCCTACACCCAAGTCAACACGATGATGTGGGATTTACGGGGCAACGACACCGCATACAATCGACCACGCTCACCGAATCCCAGGTTTCCGGTGCCTTCGTGAGATTATGCATACTTTTCCCGTTGTTCAAAGCATCTTAAAGCGATTATACAGCCCTGGAATCCCAACCATGAGGTATGTGATGATCTGCGTGATGCAGCAAGTTAGGAATCATGGCTCATCTATATCACAGAGAATTGCATCAGTCCCGCGATGCATTCCCCAGACCATTTGAGCCTCTTGGTCTACCCAACGGATCAGATCCGCGGTCAGCAGCACCAAAGTGAGTTCTTCTTCAGTTTCTCTGCAATGGACATATTAACGAACCCATATTGCGTTTTCCTCCTCCATACTCGTCTCATTGATTTCCACCCCATTTGCTCTAGCATGTACACACGTGCGAGATCCCCTTCTCGCACACGAGGACAACCCCCACCAATTCCACATGCAACACGACCACCACCGTCTCCCCACGTTTCTTTACCCGGACCGGCCCACCCTTTAATGTCTCAACCTTCTCGTCCTCCACCTCGTCCGCCACCCATGCCTATTCCAGTTGTTCCAAATCCTAGCCCGCCATCCAACATTCAGCAATCATCCAGGATTAATCATACTTACTCGCACGCTCACACACAAGCTCAAGTTCAATCTCAATTTCACAGGCCCCGGAATCATCACCATTCTCAACCGACTTCTGCTGTACCTCAGGCCATTCACCGCACAACCAGCTCGCAGCAGCTTCGTTTCGCACCAACAGGCCACTCTCCCTCCCGTTCACTTCAGCGCGCCAGCAGTTCGCAAAATTTGCATCGCTCATATTCTTCGCAACATCTTCGTGCGCCGACGCCTCACCCGGGGGGTCACTCCGGTAACTACCAACGACCGCGCGTACACTCGGCAGGCAACGCACAGAAGCCTGTTATCCTTCCTCAGCAGCAGGTGCAGCCACGTGCTCACCAACATGTTGTACAACACAACGGACAAGTTCATTCCCCATATTCAAAGTGCACTGGGCGGAAGAAAGCGCTTTGTGTGAGTACAGAAAGAAATCCAATAGAACATCTGAGTTGATTGCCCTCGTTCAGATTGGAATCAACTACCAAGGTCAGCGACGTGAGCTTCGGGGATGCATCAACGATGTAGACAACGTGAAACGGTTCTTGAAAGGTATGCCCATCTTTTATCGCGGCCTCGTCACTCATGCCTCGCCGTTCAGCCCATTGGGGTTACAGAGAAGGCGATATCGTAACGTTAATTGATGATACTAATAATCCGAGGCAAATGCCAACAAAGCGAAACATTTTGGATGCTATGCATTGGCTTGTGAAGGATGCTTGTCCCCACGATGCGCTATTTTTCCATTGCACGTTATCTTCCTACCTTCCGATTGTAATGTTGGAATGTGCTCATGGTTCTTTCAGACTCTGGCCATGGAGGACAAGTTCCAGATAAGAATGGGGATGAAGTAGATGGACTTGATGAAGGTAAGAGTTATTCTTCTCTCCTTAAAACATCACTAGACGCACCCACACAGTGATATACCCTGTCGACTACAAGAAAGCGGGAATAATCATCGATGACGTGAGTCTTGTTATCTATCTATTATTCGTGACTCATATCCCAATGCAGGACATGCATCGCATCATGGTACGCTGGTCACGCGATGGGGGAATCCGCTGATAGTGAGGTATTTCACAGGTGAAATTGTTACCGCCTAGGTGCCGTTTGACCGTAAGTCTATACGTTAGAATCCTTCTCGGAACTGATGGAGATCCTAACCATTCAGGCCATCTTTGATGTAAGATTATTGGTACCCTGGCGTCGGATAAACCTGATGATTTCCCTTAGTCTTGTCATTCAGGAACGGCATTGGGTACGTTATTCAGGAGTAATATCTTGTCAAAACCTGCCTGAACACCCACGGCTGCTAGATTTGCCGTACATCGTGGGCACCGCCAGACTTTCTTCGTGTAGTGACTGAATTTCCTGCAGTACCATTCAAATGGACGCCTCAAGGGAAGTCACATAACTGCTCAGGCTCGAGCACAGAAGGCCACAGATGCCGATGTGGTGAGTGATTTCTGCCTTGATGAGTGCTGTGTACTTCCTTTACATGGCTAGATATCATTCGCTGGTTGTCGTGATGATCAAACCAGCGCTGATACGACGCAGGGTGGAATGGCCGTCGGGGCTATGAGTTATGTGAGCTTTTCATCCCAATCTCCACTCCTCTAGAGCTGACGTGCGCGTTGCAATAGGCCTTTATTAAATCCTTAAGTTGGTCGGGAGTCCTGCTTTCACTGCTTGAGGCTTACTTACCTCGCAGCAACAAAACGTGAACAAAGCTACCAAGAGTTACTCAAGTCTGTTAGGGATATTCTAAAGCAGAACTATCAGCAGAAACCACAACTGTCGAGTTCGCATCATATCGTAAGCACTCAAAGTTTAGCATGGCACATCCAGGTTAACACAGCTTTTCTTAGGATACCAATCGACGCTTCATCCTCTAACATAGGTGTATCAACATTGTACTGCAAGCCCAACACTCTACTAATCCGTGGGGACGATTTCATGATAATGGTTAACAAAGTAATTTATTAGTAAATACTACGTTGTGTGTTAGTCTTGGGCTTGGACTGCATATCTAGCGTTAAAAATGTACGAGGATATTCCCCGACCACATACATTGACTTACATATCACCTTCGTATGGGTAATAGATCGACGTGGTGAAATCAAGATTGATGCTAGCCTTATCCACTCCATCAGTAGACACTCAACGCCCCTGGGGCGAGCCAAGGTCATCTAAAAAAGGGACATGGACTTCTGCACCCTTCCAAATGGTTAGAACATATGGATAGAAAAACCTATTTAAATGTTGGTATTGAAAGTACAGTGCACGATTTATCTGAGGCGGGATGGCAAGGAATGTAACTTAGAGCTAGTTCGGTAACCAAAGTGCAAACCAAATTTACCAACATCAGAACTTTTGTGTGGCACAAGTGTAAGCGGAGTCTAAATGTACTCGGTAAGATCCAGTATTGATAACATATCGATATCATGTTACGCTTACCCGATAACATTCTACTAGACTCTTAGTTATGGATGGGCCAGTATCACATGCACCATTTTTCAATCCCCAGCATCTTCTTACAAACTCACC
>MU837321.1:0-30968 GCA_029603245.1 Rhizopogon salebrosus TDB-379
TTCACTTCGTTAGCCTATACAGACATTTGATCGCTATAAAACATCATATGATGGTGCACAACGCTGTACCGCCTAATGGTACTATATGTCTCTGTGTAATGCTGCATAGCGCGAACGGCCTATACAGTATTGTGTAGTGCGGACCCGAGAAAAGGTACTGTACAGCGCTACCTGAGCCTAGAGCACTGTGCCGTACTAGGTAACTGGGTCCGAAAACTGTATAGCGCTGTGTCTTTGCTGTGCAGGGGGGGACTTCCCTGAGAACCTAAGCCACCGTACGGCACTGTGCAGTGCCACACAACCCATAAGGGTTTTACTGATGCATCAAACAGCAAGTTTCATGCGCGCACCAAGCACATTGACCTTCGGTTTCATTTCGTTCGCTCTCTGGTGAAGAGCGGCATATTTGATATTCAGTATTGTCCTACAGAGGAGAACATAGCTGATATCTTTACCAAGGCTTTACCTAGGCCACGACTCCAAAAGTTGCGAGCAGGTCTCAGTCTTGATACCGCTCGAGGGGGAGTGTTGGATTCAGCTAGCGCGCAATAGTCTGATGCGCGGGAATTTCCGTGGCTGCGCGCGTGCGCTGGATAGGCGCGCGCACAGCCCGCACCATTTTCTCTTTTGAACTTACTCTGACAGCGATCGAGTATTTTCACCCATCAGCAAAACCCTGAATTAGGTGCAGAGAAGTCCCCCCATATACATTAATGTATCGTGAGATACAGCGCTGTATCTCACGATATGCCCTATATGGCAGTGCATAGAGGGGGACTTCTCTGCACCTAATCCAGGGTTTTGCTGATGCCTATCTTTTAGAAGTGATACTATAATGTCCCTTTACTTTTCTTTTCCAAAGACTCGTATCATAAAGTATCTGAATTGTTTAGTATAAAAAGAGCTTGTATTATGTAGAACAAGTCTCGTCGAATCTGAGTACTATTTTGCCCCTGACCTTTGAACTCGCCTCCTACATTCCAACGCCGCGCCGCTGTTTTCCCACGCTTCGCCGCACTCGCACTTCCAGCGCTCCTATTCCCGCTACCCACGCGCTTATAATCTTAACAGGTCTTTCCATAGCAATGTACGCTGCTGCAGTTGTCATTCACACGTTATGATGCATGTTGATGCTGAAATCAGTGTTTGTGGCTGCTGTGTGTATCGTTATGCCCTGCACTATCTTTACCTGACTTGCGCTAGTTGGAGGTTTGTTGTATATGCCTGAAGCAGTGAGTGCGTCGGTGTTTAGACATTCTAAGTTGATGCGTGTTTTAGCCGTACGTTCCAAGTTTTGTTCTGCAACTAAAGGTCTCAACGGTTGTCGATCCTCTCATCATGTAGTTGTGAGCACCCCGTTTTGATCTTAAATTACGACCACTCTTCATCCAATTGGAACAGGCTACGCTCTTGCGGTTTTGTCCGAATGGAGTTTCTCGGTGTATTTCTGGTTCGCGGAAGGTAAGTTATTTGTTGCCGAAAACTCAACATGCAGCACCAATGCCGCCGTGTCCTCAGCTATTCTCATCTGGCGGCTCTGCGCATTATGCAACCAATCCGAGCGTCTACTCAATGCTCTATTGGCCACGTTCTTGCCTATCGTCGCCCTCGAGATAGGGACTAACATCCACTTGTATAGTCGACGCAGTGCATTTTCGGGCGAGTTTTGACTTGAATACAAGTGGCTGGCACAAGCTGACACCGTCTCGTTTGTACAGTGACAGAGATAGTACTAGTAGCTCCGGACGTCAAATATTGCACCTTCTCCTTCAACCTCGGGCCTATGATTGCGATCTATACTTCCATCCCCATCATATGCTATGATGTTTTTCTGGCGATTCTCGCCACTGTAATCCTTGCGAAACACCTTCGAGAACGGAGGACGATCAGACTAAGGCCCAATACCTATGTAATAATGATAGTCCAACACCATATCATTTATTTCATCCTGTGAGTTCTCCTTCGTTCGGTGGGTCTCAAAAGTATTTATCGACTCCTACTAGAAATTTGACGAACCAAATCTTATTGGTAATCTTATGGGCTAACATACCGGTATGATACTTCAGAGCTCAAGTCTTAGAATGGTTCTAATTCATATCATGACCTCACAGGCGCCAGTAATAAGTCTCTCAGAGCTCTTCATCGACACTGCACCGTTTGTTCTCGCGCCTCGTCTCATCATCAGTATTTGGGATACGCATGCACACAGTGAATGTGCGCATGTCAGTACGACGTTCGAGGATTGTGTATGTTGGACTTTGCGGCCGATATCCGAGGAGCACGAGATGGACTTTCAAATCATGGTATAGAACTGTTCCTCAACGAGTGATGTATATACCCGAACAATATGAAAGAAAGGTCACAACACGTGGTGAAGACACACATCGCATTGAGAAGTTGGGAATATAAGTGTGATGATATTGTCATGAATAGAAACGTAGTCATTGTGTAGTCCTTAGAACTTGTTTTTGTTGTGTCCCTGAACCATCCAGATACGCGCTACAGCCTGAGATTTCTGTGTGTTAGCGGCGTCAAGGCCGAGTCACTGGTACATCAGGCAAGCACCCGCTTCACACCACGTATATCATCTCGGGGTCCTCACAGTCTGCACAATCTTTTATCAACGATATGGTCTATAGTACCCGATATCCCTCCCACCGAGAATGACAGAAGACGGAGGCGGTCCACAAGTTCTGGGAAGGACAAGAGAAAGATTGACCACCGGAAGGGTGTTTAAACTCGAACAAGAAGAAGGGCAATGCAAAACGCAAGTCGTAAGCTGCCTGCATGATTCTCGCCCCGTCGTATTTAAGCATGATTTTCACCCGTCTTTTAAATAAGTTATATGTTCTGTTGGATTTTCTTGTCTTCAGAGAAGATGTGTTGATACTACGATAGCTGTTGTACTCGTATACGCACATTAGTCTCCAGCTTGGCTAAGAAGGAACGACCGTCTTCCTTCGTCTACTAATTATAATGACCCTATCTAGTGGAGACTACGTAGGCCGATGGAAGAAAGACTATTAGAGTTGCGCATCAGATGCATCGAATCAGCTATGTAGTCAAAATAAATCAGATTTGCAAATCCACTTCTAGAAACGGCGTGACTACGTCAAAGCCGCTTATCTCTTAAGGACGTAATATCGTTTCGTTGTAACTCACCAATTCCCCACCACTACATCAGACCGACGCACGATGGTGCAAGGCATGACAGGAACCGTAAGGCGACCGTATTTCTCAACCAGGGTAAATGCTCATACTTAGCTCAAATATTGCAGGAGTTGGCGAAGCTCATTAAAAGCGCTAAAGTCCCAGGCGAAGGTGTCGCGACTTTCGACTACAATATGTAATTTGGACATTGCTAACTGGATGCCAACATAGATTATCTTATCGTAGACGTCAGAGACGAAGATTGGAGGGGAGGGAATATCAAGAACTCTCGAAACTATCCGTCTCAAAGGTTCACGTTGGATGTTGACGACCTCATCAAGCGTACCAAGGATATACCAGTTATGATCTTCCATTGTCAACTTAGCCAGGAGCGGTATGGATAGTCCATTTCTCTGCTCAACTTTCATCACCTACGTTCATTGTATTTGACAGGGGGCCAAAGGCAGCCAGAGTACGCTCCTTCCTCGAGACGTGTGCATCATAAAAACTGAGAACAGAGTAGATGTATGAAGGAACCTGCCGTGCTTTGCACGACACGAGTCCCACTGTATATGTGCTTCAAGGAGGCTTCGTCCAATTCGGAGAGTCGTACAAGGTAATGTTGCATTGTTCATCTTAATTGGCTTAGAACGTGTCACCGACCAGATATTTCAAGGACGATCCAGAACTGGTGGAAAACTGGAGGGAGGTCATTTGGTAGAATCAATTATGATACGAAGTCAGTTCGGAAAGATAGCTGCCATTACATGCTCATTAACTTCCCCCGCTTGGGTCCGTTGTCGTGTCCTTCTGCTTGATGAAACGTTTTGGCATTTCTTCGACTACCTTTTGGAGCTTCCACCGCTCTGCTTCAATATTCCTTTGGCAGACAGTCCTTCGAAAGTGCATCGGTGAATGTACTTTGGTGTGAATTGTGCCGGAGAACGTACCAAGTGCCTAAGGAAACAAGCATGAATGTTCCTACTGCCCAGTGTGATCCGACGAGGAATCCTGAGCGAAAATGTGGATGATAGACGGTGCGAATGAGTAGACAAACGCACCAGCACTCATGACACGGATGACTCCTACTCCAACACCACTGGCTATACCACTCATGAGACTGTTTCGAGCACATGGGATCTCTCCAAGCCGTTGAAAATCATCAGCTATTGATATGCGCTAGCTTCGCCGAGTGTTTAGCTGTGTCTCGCTATGCATAAAAATGATAATAACCGGGGAAGGCGCACCTTGAAAGCTTCTCGGGTATCTTGCCAAAAGTTCCCAGTTGTTTCGACCCTATAGACGGGTCTGCGGGACCCAGAAGGTTGACTTGATGATGCAACCTGCGTTCCGTCTCCAGAGTCGGAGGACATTGTGACAAGGGCAAACTCCAAATATTTGTTTGCATCCGAGACGGCCTAAACCTACAGCTGCCGAATATGACGGAATACAAGCGGCGACATTTCTCACGGCTCGTCCCGGCCAAAAAACAGGTTGAATCCGCCTTCCTCCCTTTTCTTCAGTTCGTCTCATATCACTCCTACATCATGTCTCTCCCTCAGCCAGTTCCCCCTTCATGGAAGGTACGACGCGTCTCGCGACCGTTACCAACGTCGTGGAGTTGACTGTATATGTATTCAGGATATAGGAAAGTCCTCTAACGACTTGTTGGGCAAGGACTACCCTTTCCATGGCACATCTCTAGAGGTCAAGACCAAAACCCCCTCCAATGTTGCATTCAAAGTTGGTGGAAGCCGGGACTCAAAGACCGCTGCCATCGCCGGTGACATTGAGGCCAAATACACCGACAAGAAGAACGGCCTTGTTTTCACTGAGACCTGGACCACTTCTAACGCTCTCAAGTCTCAGCTCGAGCTTGAGAACTACCTTGCTAAGGGCCTCAAGCTTGACATTGCCACGTCCTTGATGCCCGACAAGGGTCAAAAGTCAGCCTTGCTTAACGTGATCTACAAGCAGTCTGGCGTCCACACCCGCGGAGCATTCGATGTATTCAAGGTTCAATAACGTTTCATTCCCTCGCGTCCCATTCCTAATATATGGATAATGTTAGGGCCCCACTTTCACCGCTGATACCGTCTTCGGCCGTGACGGCTTTTTGTTCGGCGCTGAGACCGCATATAACGTCACCGAGGGCAAGATCACTCGGTATGCCGCTGCTATTGGTTACAACGCTCCCGATTACGCTGTGACTGTTCACGGTCTCAACAACCTCAACACATTTGCCGCGAGCTACTACCACCGTGTCAGCCCTGATGTTGAGGCTGGTGCCAAGGCTGTCTACGACACGAAGGCAACGACTTCGGGCGTTGCTATTGAGGTCGGCACCAAGGCGTGAGTTTAAGGGGAAATGAGTGGGAACCTTACTGAGCTCTTTATCTATAGGTATCTTGACTCCGCCGCTTTCATTAAAGCAAAGATAAACAACTCCGGTGTTCTCGCACTTGGTAGGTCACTGCTGTGCCTCCTAATGCCGTCTGTCTGATAAATTGGCAGGCTACACACAGGCCCTCCGTCCTGGTGTTAAGGCTTCCTTTGGTCTTGCCCTGGACACTCAGCGTTTGTATGAGGTCAGCTCTACGGGCCCAACTCACAAGGTACGCTTTCTTCGTAACCGCTTCTGTCTGTGCTGATCGTGACGGCCCGCCTAGGTTGGAGCCAGCATCGTGTTTGAGTCGTAATCCTTGACAGTCTATAGCTAGTTGCGTTTACGCCTAATTAATGTCTTGTTTTCGCTCTACCACTAAGTAATATGTTTTACTTGGCATGTACTGCGCACCCGAGCAAAAGCGAACATTAACCACATGCGACAACCGTGATATTTTCCTTTGCTTGGTAAGAACTCGATTCTGAGATCGATTCTGCACCATGAATCGAACGTGAATCGCCCTTAACTTTGAATACCCCTGATTCTTGCAGCAGATTTACCTTGATTCTCATCCATTCCGAGCCCTTGGTGGTCAATAGAATGTACGTTCATGGATTACGGTAAATACACTGTCCTTCGCGCTGCGTGCAACGCCACTGCACACAGTGAGCAGGCATGTGAAATTGCACTGGCAAGTTACATCATATGTTCTACTTCCAACCCATGGCGCGCTACACGCCACGCCAGCAACGTGCACAAAAGCTGATGTTTCCTGCCTCACCAGTCTTCTTCGGTTTCTCGTCGCCTTGCTCTGCAGGCTTCGCATTTTTGCTCGTTTTCGCCATTACGTTGGTGCCGACAACAGTCTGACTCGAAGAACCCAAGTTGTCGACTCCGAAATGCGTCGTTCACTGTTTACAGGGGTGTTTTATTTTCAATATTTTGTATATAATTTCATGTGGAAAATAAAAATTTAAACATAGCAACGATGTGGTGGTGAATCGAGATTCGACATTGAAACGAATCGGTGAAGCGGCTCCAGAGCCGCTTCAACGATTCGTGATGCATCACGATTCTGCGACACGAAAATCGACTCGAGAATCGACCGCAGAATCGACGTGTGAATCGGCATGTTTGACTCCCTCTATTAAATATTGATGTGGTAGCTCGGTGCTCGCTTCTCGCGACCAAAAAATCAGGTTACATACAGAACAAATCTTGGAACGCATTCACTACATTGTATATAGCGAACTAATCAACATCTGGAACTATGGGCTGCACCGGCGGCTGTTTTTCCATATATGCGGTAATCTTCAGTAGGAAGTTGTAGTCCGAGCCATTGCCCTAAGTGGATATGTCGATCAGCAGTTGACACAATTTCTACACTGATAACTCACGATCATCGTGTGCGGGAAGCCGACGTCGAGAGGAACAATGCTCTCCAAATACTGCATCTGCTCATGTGTGAGCGAAATCGACAACGACTCCATATTTGCTTCTAGCTGCTCCACTTTTCGCCCACCGATGATCGGGAAGACATATGGCGTCTTCTGCATAAGATATGCAATGGCGACCGCTGTGATGTGCTTCGCACCAATTTCTTTGGCTACCTTTTCGAGCGCGGCGCTCATGGCCTTCTCCGACTCGTTGCGTTCCCAGTTGGGATCTATGATCGTGCGGCCTTTCTCTCCTGTCTGCCGGCGGCGTTCCTCTTCCTCGTCAGTTCTAAATTTGCCAGCCGCAATGACATTCCAAGGTGCAAGCGCAAGACCTACGTGAATGTGGATGATGGTGAGCCGAGGAGTAAAGGAAGAACACTTGATTCACCTTCCGACCGGGCCATTGGTATGATGTCGCGTTCAAATGAGCGTTCCATAACGTTCCAAGCACCCTGGTAGATCACAAACGGAGATTTTCCATGGTCGCGAGCATACTGGTTCGCTTTAGATACAACCCAAGCGGGAGTGTCAGAGATGCCCTGCCAGTGACACGCATTAATGAATGTCGAAGTCGGTATAAATGGACCCTCACGAGATACAACACTTTCCCTTGTTGCACTAGCACATGCAGACCGTTCATAACCTCCTCAACAGAGGTTTCCCAGTCCCACCAGTGCACATACAAAATGTCGATGTAGGAAGTCCTCAGTTTTTTCAAGCTGGCCTCCACGCTGAGGTGCATTGACTTGACGTTGTTACCGGTGTATGTCACCTGCTGGCGGAAGGCGTCGTTGCCACGCTTATAATTGGTCGTATACTTCAATGCATATATATCAGCATGAAACTTAGAATTTATTGCATTCCAACGCTACCTTGGTGGCAATCACGAGCTGGTCGCGGATGCCCTTTTGCTCTGCCCACTCTCCGATGATTTCTTCGGAGCTCTCATCTTGACTGAAGGGTTGTGGAACTCGTCAGCGACGAGGACAGAATTAACGCGACCACAAGTGGTACGTACTAGTTATTGGCAGTGTCGATGAAATTTCCCCCAGCCTCGTAGAACGCATCGAGCAGCTTGAAAGAGGATGCCTTGTCCATACTGCCCATGCCGAACTCCTCCCACTTGTCACCGATGCTCATGGCACCGAGCTGCAAGGGCGAGACGTGAACCCCGGCATTAGGGGACAAGACGCGATATCGCTCCATCCTAGATGCTGGCTTTGGCACGGGAACGAATAACTTTGACATGTTTACGGAGTTGTATGAGGTTTCCGGTGATAACTCAGTGGATTGGTACTGTTGAGGTCAAAGCTGGCGGCAGCTTATATGCCCTTCAGTCTGGTGTCTATGGTCAGCACCATCTTGTGATACCCGAGGACCGCGTCAGTCTTCTGAGTAAGACGGCAAGATAGCAGCCATAGTAAGAACTATGAATAAGTCATGCCTGAAAAACGCGTAAGTCCCGAGTGCATGGAGTTGTTAAACTGCCGCTGACAAATAAATTATTCGCTTTGATTCATCATCATTTCATGTATACACGGTCACCTGCACAAACCTGACTTTCTGTGACGGTATCTAATTTACATACACTCCTGTGATAGAACCGTCACGAGCACATCGCACATCTCCTATCCGTTTGGTCATCCAATCAATATTACACCGATATCAAACTCGGAGATCACCGTTCCAGTACTGGCAACTTCCACCCATGTTGGTGAAAGTTCAGGCCATCGTCGGTACGAATGTTTGTCCATGAGGTGGACCCAGATGTTGACGCCGGAGCGAAGACACCGCAGTGGGCGTAGACGACGTAAGTAGCTAGCGAGGAATCCAAAGAACTTATGGGATCATTTGAGACGGACTTTGAGTGTTCAGAGAGACGAATCAGGTCAATTTGATTAGTGCACACAAGGCATTACCTCTGAAAGTGTCGCAGATGTAAAGTGAAAACTGGATGAATGGCTCGATATGAGTCATGTCTCCTGACACAAGTGAGTGGTATCGCTCCATACATTCATACGTCTCAAATTTGGTGCAGCTCTCAAAGGATATAGGCCTCGAGAATACTTTGTACTCACAGACGCTGGAAAGCCTGTATTCGCTAGGTAAGACAACTGGCCCACGGAGTGAGGTTCCATGATAATCATCACCCGTTGGTCTCCCGGATGGGAAGGACGTCGAGAACTCATCGTCTGTCATAGGTGTAGTGCAGGCATTTCAGTCAGTTTTCCTCGAGGATGGCGATAGGCTTCGCTGTGTAATGCCGGAAGGTTACGAGTAACCTTCTTGCTTCGGCCTATTATGTCTGCGCTTCATCGTGGGGTGAACCAGAGTCTGTCGTGAGTAATGGCTCCGTTGGTCTCGATTAATTATAAACAAGCATGACTCGATCACATCTCGAGTATCTACATCTACAAATACTGAGAGTTGTCACGGCATCCCAACTGCGACGGATTTTTGACTTGCAGAGGCTATTAAACGGTGCAATACATTTTCCTTTGCTCTACCTTATGTTTGACTGTACCCGGAGACAGGTGCAGAACCATTTTTATTCTCCCCGTTAGGCCGAATGGAACTTGACCTTACGATGGCAACTTCCTCCTTAAATTGTTTACAGTTGGATCAAAGCTTGCGTGTGCGTGTTGCCGAAACCCTGGTACCAACATCAAGGACGAAGGTGATAACTTCACCATTCGAAATGATTTGAAGTTGTTCATGGAACCTTTGTTCAAGGATACCCTCTACATCATATTAACTGCATGGGGCCAGGTCACAACGTTGGAATGATATGAAAGGCATTCGATACACCCTACTGGTACGCGTCGTCCGTCCTGATTCAAGGCTTCCTTCGGTCTTTCCCTGAACCCTCAGCGCTTGTACAGGTCAGCTCCACGGGCCTGGCTCACGGGGTGCCAGAAGGTTGAAATCAGCTCGCAGACAAGAGAGGCTGCGACGAAAGCAGACTTCCCGTGGCTCTTGCGTATCCAAAACCACAAAGTGTTGTGACGCACAAAATTCCGACAGAAGAAAGACCAATTTGAATCCTTAGGTTATCAATACGTTGTTTGCAGAAATGTTGGCGCAACCAGCATTTCTCCACGTTATAGACCACACAGCCATTTCCAGTAAACCCCTAATTTGAAAACGATCATTTCACGCGAGGCGATGAAAAGAAAAGTATTTATAGCGATCAATATGCGATGGTCAAATAACCGGTGGGTACACGGAATGGTCTTCGCGGTGACACTTGTGGGCGAGGCCACTCTTCGTTGACAGTCATAGGAGGCCCTCGGTGACGCGGTAGCTGTACGACCACCCTTTTCAGAAGGTCTTCTGCGGGGCCGTGCAGTGTTTGTTTTACGGTGGTGATGCGCTGTCACCGCAGTATGCGGTACCACCTAGACGCTCTACCTCCGTTTTTTTTCATGTCAGGACTGACAGTTGAGCTTTTTGTGTGGCGCTGAATCCAGATCACTTTCCCGGATGGTGCAAGTGTGCATGCGGCATGTACCGCTAGTACGCAGCATTCATTTCGTGGGAAGCATTTTCTGGAGGGGAAGAACAAAAGACGCGTCCGCGCTCTCTGCCCCCTTCCTTCGTCTATATCTTCGTTATTTCCTTTTCTGGTAAGTTTTCTTACTCATCAGTTGGCGACCTTACTCATGCGATCCTTTTTTTTTGTTCGCTGGCAAGAGCAATCGAGCTTCCTACGAACATTGCTGTATCTGGCCGTCTACGCTACTACAGGCTCAGGTGTCCCAACCATTCCTATCCATAAGAGGCATCATTGGTGCACATGTAGGACAGGAGATTCCCAAATTTCATCATTTCCTGCATTTCTGCTTGTGAGCCAACTAGTTTCTCCTATGCTAGGGAATTTGCCAGCAAACTGCCAATGAAATCCTGGTACCTCCATTTCCTACATCTTCGCTTGTGAGCCCACTGGCTTCTCCAGATGCCATGGAACTTGTCAACAAACTAATGAACCACTGCTACCTGCGATGACCTCTGTGTGTCATGCCTAAGTGGCGAGTACTATATCTTTCTCTTAAATACCATGCGCTTGTGGTAGCTTGCTCGAACCCCTTACCCACACCCCAGAGTCGTTTGTTCAACCAAAAGAAAGAATGAACTTCATCAAGCAGCAGAACATACCTAACATCCCTTCGGTCAGTGGTGCGTCTCACTTGGAAATACTGAACTTCATTTTGTTTTTCAGGGATACGTCAAGGTGACTGATCCTAGTCACGAAAACTGCAATGAATATGGCAAGATCGTCAAACGTGCTCCAGTGATGGTTGTAAGCTCCTTTTTTACATATTTTTTGGACTGTTGAACTGACCTGATGTAGAATGACGGCGCCGTCTATGTCCAAGTCGAACTAATCAATTCTGGAACCATTATCGCCCTCAGGGACGCGCAGTACAGGAAGACTGACATTATTCAGGAGGTCAGGAGAGTCAACGCAAGTAGTTAGAATGATGGCGAGAGTCAGTCGTGGGGAGGAAGGTGGGTATGCGCCCAGATATTAAGTTTTTGTTGGCGGTGAGTCGCAGCAATCAGATTTGAGTTGATTGTTTAACCTCAAGGCTAACCCGCCCAAGATTGCGATCGGATGGCTATAAGAACTTCGGCGAAACGTCCATCCGCGCCACAGAGTACTCGGTGGCGTGCACGCTGTTGGACGTCGCAGTTTCGTTTCTGCGTTTGAGTATCGTGCAACGCATGACGTCCAGACCTTCCGTGCTCATCAGAGCGTAATTGGCTCTGGATACGGTAAATTACATTCGTCGTGTCAACGTGCATATTTGAAGTCAACAGGTCAGTCGCGCTTGTGGTTACTCGTCCGAATCGGCTCAGTAACACCGAAAGATCAAGCTTCTCCGTCGCACATCTGGTAATCTACTACGTAAGTACGTAATCCACAGTACCTGGTATGAGCGCTTTGAGGAGTTCAAGTTTGAAATTTGAGGTAAGGCTTGAGCTTGAGTGCTTGAGCTCTTCAGCCTGAAGGTAGACACCTATATGAATAAGCACGATCTGTTGTTCAAGCAGAATCTCTACTGCATGCATGCGCGCGCGGAGGTGCGGCCCAATCTCCCCAATGTTGGTGGGTCCTAGTGGTTACTGTTTCCCACAGAGCCATGAACAGCCTGGGGTATTCAAATTTGTTCAAATATTAGTACTTACCGCCTCTGGAACAGAGACTAGAACACCCATGTCGTTCGCTCACGTACCTCCTGCATATGCCCGCGAAGCTGTGGAGCATTACGCCTTGCCGCCGACACTTTTGTCGTGGACGGAGATTGACCCATTGAACTCGAAAGATCCTCATGCATGGTGGAAACCATGGGAGTTTCTCCGCGTGTTCTTTGAGTCTAAAGGTTACTTTTTATTCCAGCCTGGGGGACGTGCTGGCAACCTCAGTGTCCCCATGGCGCGCGAGTCCGGAAGCATCACGCCTCCTGCACAGGACTCGTTTGGATTACATGGAAATAGAGAGGGCTACAAGAGCACGTTTTGGCGCGTAAGTTGTCTTGTGGTACTTTTTTTTTTTTGGTAGTGAAACTGAACTTCTGTCTGCAGGTGCACCCGTCAGTCTTCGCCGCACGGGATAGGTTCGGATTCCACTTTATCCATTTCTCTAACTCACCGACCAATATTGCAGTCAAGATCGCGACGTCGTCATAAAGGTTGTTCGCAAAGGAACTGAGGGTCTTGGAGAGTATAACACTCTCCGCCTCCTGAATTCTGAGCCCCTTCGGTCTCATCCTGACAATGCGGCAATAATTGTATTGGAGTTCATTCAATATGAGGACTGGCACTTCGTTGTCATGCCATTCTACGATGGATGCCACTGGCCACGTTTCGCTAATGCTGCTGAAGGTTTGGATTTTGCAGAACAAGTCCTATCAGTGAGTTACTTGTCGGGCACCGTCCACGTTCCATGTGCTCATTGCGACTACACACCAGGCTGTGTCGTTCCTTCATGATAATCATGTCGCACATTTGGTAATTTTTGGGGGAGTTGGTATTCTTCTGTTGGCTGATGTTTATTATGGTGACCGCAGGATATTTCGCGTGAAAATATCGTGATGAATCACCACGGCGAAATTCGAGACCATTACGAAGATGATGCCACGTTTCGATCCAGTTTTCCTGTCCGCTATTTACTACTGGGTTTTGAATACTCCAAGCATTCCACTCTGCTAGGTACCGGGCGCGGTTTCCTCGTTGACCCACTGCGCGGTGGTCCCTTTCACAAAGCACCTGAGTCGAGTAGAGTGAAGTTCGATCCATACGCGGCAGATGTCTACCAAACAGCTAGAGCTCTGTACACAGAGATCCATGTGACATATTTTAGCCATCCCATCCCGAAATACTTACTTACGCTGCTAACTCCCGCAGGAAATCGTCCCGCACGTACCTGGGCTTTTGCAGCTTCTTCAAGATATGACTTACTTCAATCCATCTCGCCGTATTTCAGCGTGTCAGGCATTGGCTCGTCTACGCGAGTTGAATGCAAAATCATTGAAAGACCACGTCCGCAGTGAAATACTGCACAGACCGCATGCTTTTGGAGATCTATCATTTCCAATGGTTCCGGTACGCCACTGGGCTTGGCTTTGGGATGCAGTTTGCCTTGGTCATTTTGCAGTTGCATGGGACCTCGTCGCGCACCACCGCCACGAGCTGTAAGCAGAACCTGTCGTACCTTCTCACATAGATACTGACGTTCGTATAGTATTCGTGAAATTGCGACAAGAGTCAAGTCTGTTGCAACTTACTGAGAGTCAAATAGAACAACTACAGAAAGGACATCGATGGTCGGATGTGAGAGGATATGCCAAGGAAGTACGCCGATACGCATGGGAAGAGGGATACTGGAATTTAACTTGCAAATATATAAGACATGCTGGCAACTCCAACTGACTCGGAGGTTGATATTCATGATTCAGCTAAGGCCCTCGTGATGTTATTCGTGGCTCAGGAACCGCTGACTTGGTTTACTTGCTTCCAAGATGTTGTTTTCAAGTTGTCTGCATGCTTTGTCTTCCTTTGGAGCGCAAGTGTTGGAAGCTGGAGATGATAAAGTTGCAAGGTCACATACGGTGCAAGCCAGGTCTAAGTTGCCGGCAGCGCCGGCCCTAGTACCAAATACCTCCAAATACACGGTCATGACCCGCAAATCTTCGTTTCTGTGTAGTTTACATACATACACCCCCTTCATAGAACCGTCATGAGTACATCAGCTTCCCAAACACGCCCGTCGTCTCCTACCCGTCTGGTCATCCCATCAATTTTACACCGCACATCGTCATCTCCAAATATCAGAGATCATCGCTCTGGCAACTTCTCATCTCAGGCTGTACCACCCATGTCGGGTCTTGAAAGTTCAGCATCGTCGGTAACGAATCTTGATTTGAACGAAGGTATTCTCGTCCATGACGTGGACCCAGATGTGGACACTACCCGCAGCGAAGATACTGCAGTCGGCCAGATAGATGATGTAGCTAGCGAGGAATCTAGGAAGAACTTACGGGATCATTTGAGACGGACTTTGAGTGTTCAGAGGGATAAATCAGGTCAATTTGTTATCTTCGATTAGTGCACACGGACACTCTGAAAGTGCGGCAGACGCAAAGCGAAAACTTGATGAATGGCTCGATATGAGTCATGTGTCTCTTGACACAAGTGAGTAGCATTATGACATACATCTATGCGTCTAAAATTTGGTGCAGCTCTCGAAGGATATAGGCCTCGAGAGTACTTTGTACTCACGGACGCTGGAAAACCTGTATTCGTTAGGTGAGACAACTAAACCACGACGCGAGGTCCCATGATAATCATCACCCGTTAGTCGCCCGGATGGGAAGGACGTCGAGAACTCGTCGTCTGTTATGGGTATAGTGCAAGCGCTCTTGTCAGTTTTCCTCGAGGATGGCGATAAGCTCCGCTGTATAAATACAGGAAGGTTGCGGGTAACCTTCCTGCTTCGGCCCCCCTTGTATTATGTCTGCGCTTCATCGTGGGGTGAACCAGAGTCTGTCGTGAGTAATGGTGCCGCCGTGCAAATTGCTGGTCACGCGATTGATTATGAGCAAGCAAGACTCGGTCACATCTCGAGTATCTACATCTACAAATACTGAGTATTGTCACGGCATCCCAACTGCGACGGATTTTCGAGCGTCGCACGAACTTTGATTTGCGGAGACTGTTAAACGGTGCGACAAATCATCTTTACTTTACCCTGTGGTTGACTGTGCCCGGAAACAGGTTCAGAACCTTTTTTATTTTCCCTGTTAGGTCGAATGGAACTCGACCTTGCGATGGCGACTTCCTCCTTAAATTGTTTACAGTTGGACCAAAGCTTGCGTGTGCGTATCGCCGAAGCCCTGGTACCAACATCAAAGATGAAGGTGATAAATTCACCGTTCGAAATGATTCAACGTGTTCATGGTTTGTCCCAGGATACCCTCTACATTATATTAATTGCACGGGGTCAGGTCATAACGTTGGTACGACCTAAGAAACATTCGATACACCCTGCTGGTACGTGTCGTAACTTCAATTTGTCGTCTGACCCTCATTTTATTCTTCCTCGTTGCAGATCTACACATTCTCATCAATACTGTTTACTCGCCGTCTATTGTTAACTCACCTGCATCTGCGTCATGGATTCCTGTCTGTCTACCGAAGTTCAACCCTGCTGGATTCGTCAATGCATATATCACCTTTTTACGTCGCCCTGATGCGGACCAGATATCACATCAGAGGACAGCCGGAGACAATGAGAGGGGCATTGCAGATTCCGTCAGTACTAGCAATGTTGCCGAGTCCAACCAAGGTGTGCCCTCATGGCAGACAACCAGGCTTATAGAAGATTCTGGCATCGGACTCGTGTGCATCAGCGGTGGGAGCGAGTTTGAGACTGTGCGAACTTGGTGTGATACCGTTACTCAGGTCTGCTCAAGTCCTGCTTCGACAGCAGATCCATGTTGCTTACCTTCGCTGCAGAAATTGAGTGATGATGGATCATTAGAGGTGCTGGTCAAAGCCGTCGACTCTGGGGCAACAAGCTACTTCGCATCCCAATTAGGGATACCTGGATTGCGTCACTTTGTGTATAAGTCGAGGCCCCATGTTCAGATCACCTTACCAGCTTTTGAGGAGCCTTATGATACCCTTGATTCCCAGCGAAGGTGATTGTTCCGTATCTCTTGTTCGCATCGTGCTCAATCACAGCAAAAACAAGAATCGTCACCCTGTACCAGATCTTACATGACGCGATACATGCAAAATCTGGGCAAACAGGAAACCTAAAACTGCAATACATTCGGACCGAGAAGGAAATAGTCATGGGTTGGGTAAGTATTTCGCTGCTCTACACCGCTGAGTCTGATATTATTGGCTTCAGATAACGCAGCCCTTCGAACTGTATGTGGCTTTATCACCGCGGTTACCCAAGACTGCGGTGATAAATGCTGCGAACGCAGTTACTCGGTGGGTGAAGAAAGAAGAAAGCCAACTTTTTTTGAGGGATGCCCCGGTTTTCTAATCAGTGCTGTTGTCGGACGCGTTGCTTTAATCCCCGTTGTTGGAACTACGCGATAATGCGGGCACCCCTTTCCCATTAACGCATAATATTTACTCAGATCTTCGAGTGTTGATTCCTCGGTTGATGATCTCAACATTTCTGCGACCAGGAAATCTCAAGTTTCATATGTAGGATACTACATTGGTATCAAATAGGATGCAATTATATTATTTTCTGACCTCAATCTGACCTCTTCTGTCTTTGTTGGCCAAATGTTAAACTGGCGTGTTGGCGCGCGTGTTTTGTGTTTGAAGTTCGGGGTGATTAAAACTTTCCTTTCTAGGACGTGAATTTGGATTTGACCAGACGGTCTAGACTCTGTTGCTTTTTCATTCCTCTGCTGCCAGGCAATGGCACACATGTCCTCAGTGTTCAGGACGCCCTTGTCCAAGATTCCAGCGTCTCGCCTCGTCTTTTCATTCATTCAAAATGCTCAGAGCAGGACAGTCACTACGACAGTGAACAACGTCTTCCGAAGGTCCGAGATTCCAAGCCCAAGAGGTTTGTTTGTCAATGCCTGCGTTTTGTTCGTCATACCTACCAGCTTAGCTTCAGGCAAGATATCTACGCCGCAAGACTTCCTTAAAGCCATTGGTCGTTCATCCGAGACCAAAATATCCATAGACAGTTGGGATGCGTTCTGGCGCACATCCGGTTCGGATATGAAGAGTGCTGGGTTGGGCATCCAGGACCGGAGGTTCGTACCTCCTCGCATTTGTCGTCCCTCACCAGGCATCATGCAGAGACGCAGGTATATCCTTTGGTGTATGGAGAAGTTCAGACAGAACCAACCAATAGAAGTATTCGCGCATGAACCAAGGTCCAAGAAGAAAATACGAGGGTGTGTACATGCACAATTTGAATTTTCATGAAGACCTGCCTTGTGTCTAACAGTAATGTTGATTAGTCGAGGTCCTGCTGTTCAATTCGGAAAGCGCATCCGCTCCCGGAGAGATCGATAGTGAACTTCCGTATTCCACCGTAATTTCATTCTCTTGTGTTATTACACGCTATCTCAACGATATTCAGTCACAAAGCCTTTGTTAATATTTGTCGGCTATTGGAGCATCTAGAGCTGTCTATGCCCTCGGTTGACAACGTCGAAGTCTCGTTGCTTAAGCTACCCTTTGTTGGTCTAGACAATTTCCCACGAGTCGCACTGGAAGTGTCGCTGGGAGCTTTCCTCGCTCCACGTTGCAAACCACGCGTGCGGGAGTCAAGCCGAGTCATATGTCTTCTGACATTAATACGCAGGATATGGAAACTTTGTGGAAGTTTCACGTACCAATGACCATATGTTCTAAGAGGACTCATCCTCCCTTCACGCCGGAGTTCATTTGTAGTGTGCCCTTTGTTGATCATCGTTTATGAGCCCACGTGGCGAAATAGATGGCAATCAGGCTCAATCAGGGCGTACCACCCCAAATCATCACATTCCCACCAGCGCTTAGACCTGCTTAAACCTTCTTATCGCCATCTAGGAGAGGTCCCCTTTTGTTCTGTTCCGAGAATCAAGCGGACAGGCTGCCTCGATGTGACTTACGTCGAGGGTGAAGTGTCGGAGTTACCTGAAAGAACAAAACGAGGTTCGGCAAGGTAAAGCTGAGACATGAAAGAAAGAAATCTATATAACCAGTCCAGTGCAACTCTTTCTGACGCCTTGCCTTAATCCTTGCTTCACTTACCATGACTTCCACTATCTACCGTCGTCAGTCTATGGCGACTCTGTACGAGAAACTCCGCGCTCAAGACGGGGAGGATCATATGGCATGGCTTGCCGAAGTTACTGCTGAGTTCGACACAGATGACAAGCCAGAACGCTTCGTCCCTTCTGTCCCGAGTCCACCTTCGGTAATTTCATCCGGTTCATCCTCGTCTACCTCCTCTCCTCAAAACTCAATAACCTCCTTGGACTTAAATGATCAATCCGAAGGCGACTATGAGTCTGATTCTGATTCCGACTCAGAGATCGAGCCCATCCACAACTCGGGTGGAATTCTCTTTCAACCTTATGACGCTAGCCAGTATTCTTCTTCAGACTTGTGTGTTTCGTTTACGCGTCGTAACGAATTGATCATCTCACACTCATTCATAGCCTAGCCCGCAATCTTGATCAAATCGCGGACCTTCCTTATATCCCTCCTGTCGAGTGCCCTCCCATCAGCCTGGGGTACATCACAGAGTCCCAAATCACGCTCCCAGCGGAAGACATTCCTTCCCCTCCCTTTGTTCTATCAGCAGTTCCCCAGCCCGCACCGCACGTAGTGAACAACCCCATACGATTTGTTACGCGGTTCACACGTTCCTTCTCCAAACTTAGCGCTTCTGCTGTGCTACAGGATCTGGAAGAGGATGCTGAAAGGAATAGCGATGCTGAGGATACAGATGACGAATATATCCCTTCTCCTTCCCTTAACCCAAGGAAACGCCGTCGCTCCACACGTAATACTGGTGCACCCACTATCGGCAGCAGTAACCAGTACGCGTCTCCCCCGGCAAAGCGTCCTCGCCCTCCCCCCCTTCCCCGGAACGTGCAAGCCGCCCCAGGCGCCGTTCCAAGCCATGCAAGTAAATCGAACCCTTGGGCCTGTCCGTATTGCTCATGGGTTCAGCGTAACCATCGCACGCCTGACCTCAAACGACATATCCGGACGCATACTCGTTTCGAGAGACCTGCACAGTGGGTCTGCTGTGGTATACCTTTTGAATCCGCTACAGCATACAACGTTCCCCACGGCGCTGCTCCTTACTTTCGCGACGAGAAACAATGGATTGGAGGTTGTGGGAGGGAGTTCAGTCGGCGAGACGCACTCAAACGCCATCTTGGCAATGACCACATCTCTTGTATCGGAGATATCGACGCGTTTGCTAACGTTTGTGATGATTGAATGTACGGATTTCGATGAAACGATTGGTCGTGATCATCTTATTGGTATGCTTGACGTTCCTTATTTTCGTTATGGAACGGATCGCTCACGAGTTTACCCAACAGCACATACCTACATGTATTCTCAAGTATACCCCAAGGATTGAAGCTGCGCTTATCTCTCATGAATTTGGAACGAGGATTATCCATATGTATCGCGTTTCGCCTTCCCAGTAGCAATTATTACATGAACTATCCTGTACTCTACTTACTTGTACCTTCTTACCGTTTGTCACGGTCCTGGTATCGCCATGTAATCTTCCATACGACAATCGACCAGTCAAAAATTTTCTCTTTCCATCCGTGCTACCGTTGCTTTAAGGGCTGACCCGTTGTTGGTTTTCTACATCCATCGGATCTTGCCGTTCATGTCATTAGAACTTATCAGGAATGCGAGATAACATTGAAATTGACGAGCTCGAGGCCAACCAGTGCGCGAAGAAGTACATACACACCTCATTAATTAATACAATGGACATAAGGTTGTCATGGGCACTCTGGGGTAATCTTCGCACCCAACTTCTGTCCTTGTATCCACATACCACGCCTATTCCGTTCGTCTCCTATGCACCACCACTTCTCCAGTAAATCCAATGTAATACCTGACTGTGGCTCAAAGAAGTCGAGCGCACCAATTCCCTTGTCACTATCTTTGTACGCTTCAACTGCAATACCATTCATTTAGACATCATTTCAAGAGCTGTTCGACTCACTGTATTGAGCGTCAAAAGGGGAACCGGTTTGGAATATCCCAGATGAAATGCCAAGTGCAATAGCTCCTCCTCTTGTGGCCAGATACAGCACATCTTTCCAATCGACGGCGAGCGATTTTCCATTCTTATTGTCGGATATCTTTCTCGTACCTTCTCTGATCCTGGAGACAGCAACGGCTTGCCTCATGCTATTCATGATATCTATGCTATATCCACCAGCAATATCCGTCCCCAGGCCGACAGATACGCCGAGGTCCAATGCTTCGCGGAGCGGGAATGGCTTTTCTGAAAAATATGAGTTCGAGAGAGGACAGTGTGCTACTGCAGAACGATTGCCAGCCATCCGGGTCAGCATATCTGTATCCAAGAACGTGCAGTGGGCTTGAACAGTTTTATTTGTGAGTAAAGCGCACTAGAATTTGAATGTCATCAGCCTAGCATCCGTTAGGAATGAGAATCAACTCGCTTCGTCAAAAATGTCAAAATCTTGCTTGTGGCGTTCATCCAAAACCCACTGCACCGCTTCGTGAGCCTCCGCCATATGACTTTGGATGCGTACTCCTTTGTCATGAGCTAGTTTTCCAAGCCCCTGCAAAAGGTCGTCCGAGCACGTAGGTACAAATCGTGGTGTGATCACAGGTTCCACGAGACGCCTGTGCGGCTCGTAAGGCGAAACCAGGTTGTGACAGCCATCGATAAATTCCTCGGCTGAGCGTAATGAGGATGCAGAACAAGGTTCCTTGTATGTGGGTCGAGATGAGATATCCATTGATAACTTCCCCACGAACGCTCGTATACCGATTGTTTGCATGGCTTCTGCAAGAATAAGACTAGGGTTTCCTCAGATCAGCACTCCGTTCGTGGAATGTCCCTGTTAAACTTGGCCATACTTTGTGGTGCTGTTAATTGTTCCAAATAATAGAACTGCGCCGGTTCCAGCATCTCTTAGGCGTTCTGCGAGACGTCCATAGACCGACTTTGCCAGTTCCGGTTTGCTGTCTATGCTTTCTTCAGCCTTGAAAGCATATTCATCTAGCCACTGCATCAGAGGAAGATGGAGACCAGTCCCCTGGAACATGAACTGCGGTGCATGGAGGTGTAGATCACAGAACGTCGGAAGCAGAAAGCTCCCTGATGGAATTGTTGTAAGGGGTATGTCATTGTCTCTCAGAAGATCCTGAGATATTTGGGAGTCGGCGGGTCCAACATGAGCTATAAAACCTTGGTCATCCACAACTAAGTGCGCCGCATCAGATAAGTATGTCTCGAGGGGTTTGGACGAAATATGGAATCCTCACGCAATAGATGATCTTCAAGAATTTCAAGTTGCCCCAATGAAGGGCAATGCACCAGGGTGCCTTCGAATGCTGTTGTAATCCTCGTCGACGTCGACATCGATATCGATGTACTTAATGTTCTAGCATCGATAAGATAACCTACATAGCTTCTGGGAGAAGAGCCATTAGTCATGCGCAAACCACGCGTCCCTGATCATCCCATGTGATCATATGCAACTGCGAAACTGAGCTATGGTTCCGTACATATTTCACAAGTTCTCTACTTTACACGCTTTATTCCGTAACCAGTCTATCGTTACGTCCTCAAGATGGTCATCGAAATCTCCAAATTTCTCGTGAAGATTATGATCACGGACGAGAGTGATTGCGCGTGAGGGCGAATCAGGGTTGGCCAACGACAAATTTGACCCCGCTACAAACGCAGGAGTTTGCGCTATGTACGGCCGCCAAAATGGCGTAGAAGACTGTGGTAGATACGGCTGTAGGATGTCAGACAGCTATGCATGGATGAATCAGTGTCAGTTAACATACGATCAAAGCTGGGTCCCCTGTTCCCAACTTGTCACCATCGATCTTCAAACGAATAGTTCAATACTTTCCCAGGTATGCATTGTCCATCTACTCACAACGAATGCGATCGCGTCGTTAAATTGGTCCCGAATTTTCTGGGCAATTCGCTCGCCGACAGGCGCAAGAGCGGTGTCATCCAGCCTCTCGCTTGCTTGATAGTACCCTACTAGAGTCATCTCTTGTGCTTCAGCGTGTCCTTTTGCCTGCAAATGTCGTCGCTCATTGAATACCAGGAGTGGAAGGTTGTCATATGACGAATGTGACGTACTAGATCAAGTCCAATCTCCATCATAGGACTGAGGCTCGTCCAGTGATGGAACAGGGGGATCACATCCTCTATTACAACCGTATCCGAGGTTCGACTTCCAAGCAGAACGCCATTCACTGGCAGATGAGGATGTTTCGCCGCGTGAAAGAAGATCTTAAGGTACGCGTTTTCAGAAAGAGAGTAGGACACCATAGTCATGGACCTGGTCAATGTTTCTTCAGGATTCTTCTAGACTTTGATAAGTCTTAGGGCGCCGTGTTGCAGACGCACTTAAGATTGACCATGAACCTGGTCATTATCATCAGTCACATTTCGTCACATGGTGTAGCGCTATGTCACAACACCTAGAACAGTGTGACAGCCTCCCGGACGCGGACCGGATGCAAAGAAAACGTGGGAAGGCTATTCTCAACCCTCTATACCATACCATGACGTCCATTTCTCCGGAGATATTCACTGCGACCTCAGCGTATTCCCTAGCTGGGGTGGCTGCCATGGGCGCCATTGCAACGACCGGTGCGAAGGTTTTACTGCCCAAGAATGCGCGCTGGCAGGATTCGTTCACCTTCATCTGGCTGGTTCGTCGACCTTCGTGCCCGTCTAATCATAATTGACAATATCGACAGGCATTTGACGCGTTAATCCACTTCTCCTTCGAGGGATCATTCCTTTACCTTTCGACCTTTGGCAGGACTGTGAACTCCAGTGTGGGACCATTTGCTGAATTGTGTGAGTATCCTACTTGGCGCTGTTGAGTCGATCGGATTGACGATTATGCAGGGAAGGAGTATACCCGTGCGGATGCACGATGGGGTGTTTCTGACCCCACGGTCGTTTCTCTCGAGATTTTGACAGTCCTAGGTGCTGCACCTATGTGCTGCTACATCATCAGGCAGATTGTCAAAGATGACCCTGCTCGTCACTATTGGATCATTGTCCTGAGCACTGCCGAGCTGTATGGCGGGTGGGTGTATTCTTGCAAATGGCCGTCAAGTTAATAATTTCATTTGTAGATGGATGACGTTCTGTCCCGAATGGTTGACGGGAAGCCCAAGTTTAGATACTTCCAACCCGCTCTACCTTTGGGTTTATCTTGTCGTAAGCATGCCGCATGCCGTTCTATCAGCTGACTTAATTGATGTTTTATCTGCATCGCCTAGTTCATGAATGTCATGTGAGTTTAAATGCAGTGTTTCATCGTGGTCGAAGCTGACGGTATTTCTCAGCTGGGTAGTCATTCCGCTCTGGCTGATGTGGGATTCCTATGGACATATTGCCGGATCACTGCGCGGCGCGCAGGCAGCCAAAAAGGTCAAGAAGAATTAATCGCTCATTGTTAATGTCCTATACCAGTTGGATCTATGTTATCCGTATCCCAGATTTATATCCTCGCGTGGTCCAACGATTCATTCCCAGTCAGATGAGAAGACAGGACATGTATTTAATTTGAGAATAAACGTAGTTTTTTGATAGTTCAATGAGGTCCGTATGAGTTTACTGACGAGAAACCAGCTCTGTACTTTGACCGAATAAAAGAACCAGCGGGACAGAGTGCAGGGCATTAAGTCCGTGACGAAGTAAATGAAGTAAAAAAGTCCATAACCATCCTGAGCTCTCAGCTAGCTGGAGGGTCGACGATGGTGAACTCAGGAGAAGCGTTCCCAGAGTCACCGAATACTAGAATATCATGTAAGATATGTCCCCAACTAAATGACAAATAATACATACAGACAATGATAGCGTCTGTGCGAGGAGTCGCGTTCTGAGGAACAGTGAATGAGACTGAGCCTGAGTTGATGGGGAAATCGACAGCGAGAGGATGCTCTGGGGGATTACATTTCAATGACTATGTTCAGAACATGGGTATAAAATGAGCATACTAATGTCCAAGTTTTCGGAGTTGTTTTCCATGTATCCCAGAAGCAAGAGACCAGTGGAATTCTGCTTTTCCGCAGGGATGTTATCAGTCTTCCATGTCACAGTCTGGGCAGAACCACTCGTCCACACTGTGGAAGCGTCAGGGGTGATAATAGATGGGCTCCAGGCAAGCAGCTCAACGGGTTGGATGGGGGCAGCAATGGCAACATGAGAAAGGGCCAGGGCAGAAAAGAGAGAGAACACGGTGCTGAACATTTCGAAGTCGTGAAAAACGAGGGTTGGCGATTGACTTGAAGCTGGAGTGGTTTTATCGGGAACTTGCTTTATATATGGGGCAAGGGGTTGGTTCTATTTGTTGGTAATATTAGTTGGGCCCGGGCTCGACACAGACAGGGCACGTAAGAAAGATCTTGGGAAGAATGCGGTTTCAGGAGACCGTCTTAAGCCGGATGGACCAGGCCCGGAGGCGAATTGAATTTGTCCCTATGCATTCTTAAATGTGGGTAGCACTTCATACCAGACCAGGTACTGAGTACCACCTTAAGGATGTACGGAGGACTCTGTGCAGGACCTCACAAGCCCCATAGTCGGGACTCAGATTCATGAGTGACGCGGACATGTGGAGCAACGGGATTCGCAACTATGGCAATGGCTTCGGTGGTAACTCAAGTTAGCGCACAGAGACTATTATGGCAATTGGGCTGCTCTAGATACCTTTCATCCGCGCTAGCCACGCTGGCACGCTTCATTCGCTGTGAGATCATGACTGAATAAAAAACTATCGCCGTGTCCGGCGCCGACAAGTAAATTACAGGTTACTGCCTCAGCCTAGATATAACGCATTGCTCACATTTCCGATATTCCTGACTGGACGTCGTATGTTGAACTTTGCAGAACGTTGTTGAGATCTAATCCGTGGACATGGCCCATGCACTATGAGTAATAGCCCGGGAGTGACGGAGAATAATAATGAGTAGCGGGGCATCTAACTCCGACATCAGTAGCTACTTAACGACGCGCGGACTAAGCGAAATAAATGAGAGAGAGTTGCACCACTGAGTCGACCCCGGCAGGCGACACCACATGTCGAAACGCGTAGTCACGCAAGATCATGCATCTATCACGTGATATGTCACACCGTGTTTCACATCACATGGCCTCGGCCCTCCTGCAACCCTTCCTTGGGTTGTCCTCTGTCCTGGGGCTCTGCAGTGGGTAATTCTTGCCCCCTCCAATCCACAATCAAGTTTTGGCTTCAGAGGTCAATCATGATCATTGTTCCACATTCCCTTCAAGTTATCCCAGGACTCGAGGACACAAGACCTTACGCCTTCGCACCATGACTGGAGAGCTCACCCCGAGCTGTACGACCCACTTGCAAGATCTAGCTTATCTGAAATCGCCTGTCGAATCCATCATCAACTCCTTGGAACCTAACTCCGCTCACTCCAACCACGACTTACTGGATGCGTATAGCACCTTCTCAAATAGAATTAGGGCTGAAGGTCAAAAGCTTCAGCAAACCTCCACATTACTACCAGCCTTGCGATGCTTGCGCGTGCACGCACGTACATTCAGCAAAGCTTTAAGGCGCGATATTGCCATTGCTCATCTCGACCCGTTTGTACCGCCAGCTCCCACCTTTACTCCCGGAGATTCCCTACTCTCGGGACCCCGACAATTTACTGTTGATGTGTTCAAGCATGCTGGAGATATGTCTGCTCTTTGCCAGCAAGCCCTCTGCGCTCTTTCCGCTGTTTTCAGATTCCCTGTACTGTATTCGTTATTCTCTGGTGCGTGAGTTACGTTGCGCATTCTAGACTCTATTTCGACATGTTAGCTTGCACCAGGCCCCGATATCTCTAGCCTGTTAGCTGAGATTTTAAACATTACACTCTCTCGACAACTCCCCATCCTGAACAGTGCTAAAATATTTTCCCTTGCCTTGTGGATCCTACGCTCTCAGCGATTGCCGCAAAGTTCGCTATCGCCTCGAGCATCCGACATAATTTTGGTCATACAACGCACGTTGCACACTCCCCCTATCGGACAACAATTGATCGAACGTGCGGGAGATGGCCTTAAGGTTGGAGAAGAGACTCTCGGATATGGATGCTTGCTAATGAAATGTAGGGCATATGCCATCTTTTGGAATTCTATCCAACCACGTTCTTCGTCGATGTAATTCAGCTCCTACCTTCCGTTCTCTCACATTCGCTGTGCGATTCTTCTACCGTCCGCCTTGAAGTTGCACTAGCTCTGGGGAGAATAGCTCAAAGTCTGTTGGACAGCTCTCTTTGCATCAAACCTGACCATCGCCGAGCTACCTCGGACTTCATTCTGGACTTTTTCGACAGACAATGTGCCAGGACACCTTCACTACAGAGCTCGGAACTCCAACGTATCGCTCAGGCAGCCATGTCTCAGCAGGAGGAATCTGAATTCGCCGAGGGACCCATTTGGCTACTGTCCATACTTGCGTC
This sequence comes from Rhizopogon salebrosus TDB-379, assembly GCA_029603245.1. NCBI lineage: Eukaryota > Fungi > Basidiomycota > Agaricomycetes > Boletales > Rhizopogonaceae > Rhizopogon > Rhizopogon salebrosus. Next base: position 26,710 of record MU837321.1, read on the forward strand.
CCTCATCATCCTCTCCGATTATAGTTTATTTTCTCACTCCAGAGCATTCAAATTTGTCATGCAGCTTATTGGATCGGCCGTTGCGCATCAGAGATCGGTGGTTCGAGCGATGGTCCCGCATCTCTGGTCATGCATAGTTTTTGTATTCGCGAGGATACCCGATGAAGACATCCGGACCAAAGAAGCCGTCTTCCTTTTCCTTAATGAGGAACCAGGGGGTGGCATAGGACTAGCTCTTGTCACAGTGCTGATGAACACTTCAACCGCGCATCCGTCGTCTTCAGTCGAGCAGGTCACATCATTCGACGCGGTGTCCAGAGCACTCACGCTTGTGCACGACATGGCACACAATTCCAATAAACACACTTCTGCAGATAGTCTTTCACTCCTTCACAAATTGATGAGCGGAGTGGAAGCTTCCAAACAGGTGTCCGCTCTCGACTTGAAGTTACCCACGCCTTTGTTTGACGGCAGCATAATCACTGCCAGCTGGGATCGACTGAAACCTATCTTGCGCTCCATCCATCGTCCTCTAATCACTGATCTGCGGCACCTGTCTGAGGCAGAGATTATCCAGCATCGAGCGCTTCTGCGCTCTGCTTGGGTGCAACTGGCTCGGTCACGGATTTTATACGAAAGATGCTTACCTGTGGGTACTTCCATGATGCGCGCTAATTATCATTAACTGACTATCACCCGGCAGCCCGAATTGATTCACATATGGCAGTCTCTACTCTTAGTAGAGTCACAGTTGACCCAAGGACTTCATCACCTTACCACCTCCACTAATCTCGTGGAAGAATCCGCACTCGTTGTCACTGGCTTCATTCCACAGACCTCGGGACATTTTGAGGAACTAGATCCTACGCGACTGGTTGCGACTCAAGTTCGTTCATTGGTCGCTATCACACAGTTATGGTTCGCGATGAAAAATGTCTTCGCTTCACTGTGCATATCTACCGCTGCAAAGATAATCCTGACGGATCTGTTGAAGCACGATTTTTGCCTCAGCGACGAAAGCGTACGGGATTGGTGGAGCAAGCTCTGCGCTGACCTCATGGTCACTGCGATGCCTTCGTGTATCCACGAGTTTTCTGTTCTGACCTCCTCACAGGTGACAGAAAAAATTGGACGAGAACTGTGGTTACTTGTCGCGCAATCACTGCTATCACAGCCAGAGACGTCCCATTGGCTTGACAATGTGAAACTTCTCGTCGTTCCTTTGGGGTAGGTTGCTTGTTGCTTGTGTTGTCCCTTTTAGTTCATCTTAACAATATTTTTAGATCGTGGACGATGTCTGACATGGAGTTATATGTCTGGAACTCATTACTGCAGAGGACACTCACTTCAGCGGGTCAGGGTTCTACAACTTCGTCGGCTGTCATCGAAGCTATCGCACAGACTATTTTACCAGAGGCAGATGTGGATCGGTAAGAACGCAGCATGAAATATAGAGTCATCGATTTATTTTATTTATAGAATGATCTTTCTGCAATCACCTCTGTCACACCTCTTGTCTTGTTCGATATTGGATGCAAGTTGTCCTCCGGAGTTGTTATTAAGCGTGGTCAATTCCGTTTTGTGTGGCACCTACAAGCCTAACGCGAAGTTGATGAGCGTCTCTTTGCAACTTCTTCAGAAGATCCGAGAGGTCATAGTTGTTTCCTCGTCAAGTAACGTGTTGCATATCCTGGAGTCACTTCGGGCAGGACTGCAACTATGGATAGAAGATGAAAAGGAATTGCTTGCAGAGGATGTTTTTAATTCCGTGGTATGTCGTGTTTTTGTTAGTCGAATGGCTTGTTCACCTTGTATAGGTCATGTCATTATATTCGGACACGCTCGCTGTGCTTGAACGACATCCCCTCAGCCTCGACTTTCTGCATTCAGTGGAATTCTTTTTGGCCGCTGGGTTTTCTCGCATAGTTTCACCCGCCCTCGGACCTTTTGCGTTTGAAAGGTTCTGGAGGGCTACATATCATGGGGAACGTCGATTCTCTTCAGGCATTCCCACCGGTGTGATGTTATTGTTGTCAGTATTTGCCAAGGTATTCGGGGGTGACCTGTCGGCGGGATTCTCATTGGACTCGCAGTCAACGGTATGTTACACGAGTATCTTAGAGGTCAGCTACTGAATAGGACCAACTAGACAAGTTCTGACTTGCCATCTTCCCCTATCAGGGAGTACCATCCCATCGATGTAGCGCCGGCAGCAACCGCGGATCATTCTCCTGGTGTATTAAACGAGGCACGAATGGAACTCCGTTCGGGTGATGCGACCCCGCGCAATGGTCTTTTATCCCCTTTTCATAGCGCATCAACAGTACTCCCACCTGATCCCGTGTTTGTGCCTCACAACCCTATCCATAAAAAATTCCCACTACTACATCTCCGCGGCCCTCGTGAAGGTGATGTCATTCCTTCGGATGAACATTCGTCTTCATCGCGCTCCTCGAAGCTCGCGCCTCGAGCTAGGTCAGGAACAAAGAGAAGTCGTCCGTCGCAAGGTTCTTTTAGAATTTGTTAATTTGTTTCTACGTTTAACATACCTTCAGTAGCCATCACACCACAAAAACGACGCCGAACAATGTCAGGCATCCACAAATCTCCTCGCTTTACATCGGAGCCTATTATTAGGGTCACGTCCCAAGTCCACATTCCTCGGCCGGTCTCAGCTCAAGCTGAACGAAGCAAGAGGATAAAATTTGACGGCATTGTACTCCCCACCTTGCGTCAAGTTGTCGCCGCTGAGCAAAGTCGAAGTTTTGAATTGTTGGCAGCGAGTCTGCAATCAAAAACTTCTGAAGCGCTCCGATTCAGTGATCCGCCCCGCTCCGTTCGTACATTCTCAGTTGCGTCTGATGATTCCAACGATTATGACAGCTGGGAGATTCGCTGCCCTGAGATGAGCACGTCAGGTTAGCAATCATGATATACATTTATGCGTATGCACTTATGCCATGTCATTGACAGAAATAGAGTTGGACGATTCCCTTGCCGAAGTTCCCGAAAGCTCTCTCGTGGGGAGTAATAGTAGTATTTTGCAAGAGAGTAAGACATCAATTCTGCAGTTCTTAACGCACTTAAACTCAGTGTCGTTGAAGTAATGGAAACCCTAGAAACGCGACCAACGCAGGTGCATCAACGCTTCAGATCACAAGAAGAGGGTCATCACATCACTCAATACTCCACGCCCTTGAGGCGTTCGAACACTGGTTCTGGTCGTCTGGATGCATTGCACGACGTGTACGCGGCGGTTACTAGCGGAGCTTCTCAGATACCAGTTCAGGAACTGCTCCAAGCCACCAAGCTCGTCCACCAGATTGGTACGGTCCTCAGTGATCAAATGGGTAAGAAGCTTGGGGGTTCTTCGTCATGATGTAGGATTAAACACTATCATTATTGCTCATTATTGGAAAGGACATGCAACCATTTGTTGCGCTGTTGTAGCAAGTGTTACAATAAATGATCCAATTGATCCAGCCAAGGTGCCGCGCGTTTCTACTGCCAAGACTTCCGCCTTATGAATGTGGAGTAGGGGTAATAGCCTGAGCATCAGGTTGGAGTTAACTCCTTTGTGCATACATGCAAAGAGATGTTCGGGTCAGAAGTTATGTGGCGAGAAGCCATTGAAAGTGGACATGTTTGCAATTTCCCTTCAGACAAAATAGCAAGGCAAGAATAACGAATTGGTTCTGTGGGAATAGAGCTTGGGCTCTTATATTATACAAGTAGCATGAGCAAGATGATTTTGGTTAGTGGATGAAAATGGTTGTTGGAATGGAATCATGACTGGTCATGTGACCTGTGGCTGGTCAGGTACTGTACAGTTCTAAACCTTATTCCACCCTACATATACCCTAGATACTGCACCTTTGTACCTTACCCACTTCATTGGATAACACTTTCTTATGTCTTATGGATCTGGCTGGGCTCAACTTTCTATCAATGGTGACTGATGATGTCCCTAACTTGAAGCAGGAAGAGCAGAGGTTATGACAGATGTCCCTACCCTGAGAAGTTACTTTGTGCATGTGATATGACTAGGACATCAGAAAAAACCTTTTGCTATACACTTTACTCTTATCATTATATAGCCTCCATAGCATGAACTAGCCTTAGATAGTGATTCATAGCTTCTATAGGTCCCATATTATTGTGTGAAGTAAACATAGCTGGACATAGTCTGTATAGCATGGTTGTTCCACTACTGAATAAAATGTAGTGCCCCATATTTTACTCTTATCATTGCATAGCCC
>MU837322.1:0-16871 GCA_029603245.1 Rhizopogon salebrosus TDB-379
AAAACCAAATTCTTCGTGTTCGGAGGACAGGTCGACGGCGAGTTCCTGAATGACCTCTGGGCGTTTGATCTCAATACTCGTGAATTCATTCCAATTAAACTTTATTATCTTAAAGAAAGCTTATGTTATGTTACTAGTCCGAACACAAACTACTTGGGAGTTATGTCAACCCGTCGAACCCGCCCGACCCGCCCATCGCACTGGGCACGCCTGTGTAACATACCAAGATCGCATCATCGTGTATGTTCCATGTTCGCTCTGTATCAGCCCGTATTCACGTTTCCGTAGATTTGGAGGAACGGACGGTCAATACCATTACAACGATACCTGGTCGTTTGATACTAATACAAGGCTTTGGACGGAGCTTCAATGTATCGGTTTTATTCCCTCGCCGCGAGAGGGTCACGCGGCCGCTGTCGTCGACGATGTCATCTACATATTTGGTGGGCGCGGTGTAGACGGCAAGGATCTTGGCGATTTGGCAGCATTCAAGATGTCGAGTACGTGATTTTGATATGTACATGATGTGCGTGACATTGAGCTTGTCGCGTACAGATCAGCGGTGGTACATGTTCCAAAACATGGGTCCAGCACCTAGTGGCCGTTCGGGACATGCCATGGCGTCCATGGGAGGTAGAGTCTTTGTGCTTGGTGGAGAGTCTTTCACTCCAACCAAGGGCGAGGATCATGGAGTTATTCACGTCCTTGACACCAGTACGTGGTTATTTTCCTGCATCGATATTACTGCCTGACGCATTACTCAGAGCACATCAAATATCCTGATTCAAACAAAGGAGCACCGGCTAGCAAGTCTGAGCGAAAATCATCTGTGACATCTACTCCTCCATCGGGACAAGCTACGCAGGCCAGCTCTCTGCCCAATGGCACTCGTGCCATGTCTCCAACGGGTACTCCTCCTGATGCGGATGATCTTCGCCGGGCTATGTCTCCACCAGGAAGTCGACCCGGAACTCGTACACCAAATGGTATTCCTGCGCAACCATCTCCGAACAACCCGAAAGGTAAAGCACCCGTGCGCCCTCGAAGAGATGATGGGGACGTGCTTGGAACGGATGACGGACATGGGACCGACACTGGGGTAAACTCCGAGTCTATCCACGTTACTCGAGATCGCGCACCATCGCCAGAGCAAACTCGAGCACGGAGTCCCACATCGTTTGGTGTCGCCAGCCGTGCAATGTCTCCCGCATCTCAGGTTACTTCCGATCCTTATAGTGGCGCACAGCCACCCAGTGTGGCGAGCGTAGTAATGAGCAATCTAGCTGCGCGGAGTCCATCACCCGTTGTGGATCGTAGTAAGCCTCCCCTCGATGCTTTCTATCAGCCATCATCTGGTTCTCCCAATGTGAACGGGATTGGGCATGCCCATGGGAAATATGGGTCAACGGGCAATGTGACGGCTGACCTGATTCGGGACTATAAGGCCAAGGAGATGGAAGTCGAGACGTTGCGAAGGCGAGAGGCTTGGATGAAGACGGCACTTTCGAAAGCGACCAAGTCTGGTTTTGTACAGCTTGACGAAGAAGCCTTGGAAGCCGAAGACCTTGACCTCCAAGATGTTACCAGTGATGACCAGAAGAAGCTCGCTGATATGGTTTTAAATTTCAAGCACTTCAAGACTCAGATGCAGGTTGGTTTTGTGCTTTCGATAACAGAAAACATATTCTAACGAAGACGAAGACTACACTGGTCAATCAAGCCCGTGAGGCCTCCGAACGCATCGTGGATGCTGAGCGCATGAAATCCGCTGCAATCCAGGAAGCTGCGTATTATCGCGCGAAGCTTGCGGCATATGAATCATCTTCACCTAGCGAGGTTTCGCAAATTGAGCGACAGCGTATCTCTGACCTTGAACGTCACCTTGCCGCTCTCCTCGCCGAACAGACCGCACATAAGAAGAAAGTCGACGAGCTGACTGACTCGCTCGCCTTGCAGACTACGCTTCTTGAGCAGGCCGAGGCGCAGTCCTCTGACGCCAGCAAACGTGCTGATACCCTGGAGGAGAAACACGAACATGTTATTCGTGAACATACTGAACTCCGCGACCGTTACGTGGATGTTGAGGCCGCTCTCCGAGATCACGCCGATCGACTACTCGGGCACACATCACTACTTGAGCAGAAAGAGGCTGAAACCTCTCAGGTCAAGAGACAGGTTGAGGAGTTAACCCAACTCCGAGACCAGCATATCCGCGCTCTTGACCAAGCCCGTACGGCACTACAAGCCGTATCCACCCGATCTGAAGAAGTTGATGTTGCGCACCAACGCGCTCGTGATCAGATTGGTCAGCTAGAGGCAGATATTGCTGAATTACGTGGGGAACTGGAGACTCGCACGTCCGAGGTGGAGCAAACAAGGCTCAGGCTTACAGAGGTTGAGAACGCGTGGGCCAAGTCCCGCGAAGAAGCTGATGCATTCCGTGCACTCACCACAGGCAGTCTTGGTGAACTTTTGGACTCCCATCGCGATCTCAAGGCAGACGAGGACAGATTGACGAGAGGGCATGTGGAAAAGGTGGAGGCTATGGAGGCTGAAGCTACTTCCCTACGGCAGATGATGAAGGAGGCCACACAGCGGATGGAGGAAGTGCAAAGGGACCTCTCAGAAGAACGGCTCAGGGTACGGCAAACTGAATCAGAGCAAACATTCTTGCGATCACAAATTGTGGGCCTTAGAGCACAGCTGTCGAACTCTGCCTTGGAGCAGGGTCGTCTTCGCAAGGACTTTGCAGAAAAGGATAATGAACTTCGTGGGGCGTTGAAGGAGGCATCCGATGCCAACGTCCGCTTGGCAATGCTTCGGAACTACCTTTCAGAAAACGGCATCACCACGGATTCGGATGAACCAAATGCGCAAGGCCCTTCCCGGATAGCAGATCTCGAGAAGCAGCTGGAAGAACGCACCGTACTGCACGAACGTTCAGAGCGGGAACTCGGTCAAGCTCTTCGGAAGAGGCGCGAGCTTGAGGCACAATTGAGCACGATGTCACAGACACAAGATCGGGCGAGGTTGCAGAGTCCCGTGAACGAAGGTGACTCAACTGCTGACGCACGAGCTCTTGAGGCTGAACGGAAATTGGAGGAGACGGAACGAAGCTATAAGACACGAATGCGCCAGATGGAGGAGGATTATCAGCTTGCTGTACATTATGTGAAGTAAGCTTTTCTACAAGTATTTGTGCATATCCTAAATCTAATCATCTATTACAGAGGAACCGAAAAAATGATGCGGAGGATGAAAGATGAGGTTACGAGGACGAAGACTGCTTATGCTGCTCTGCAAGCTGAAGTTGACGCTGGACGAGGACGATCTAGCACAGAACCACGGCGTGGTGTTAATGGTCGCAGCACTCCGGATGACGGTCACGACTACCTTCGCGGCCAATTGATTGACGCGCAGAAACAAAATCAGCGTTTAATCAATGACAACAAAGACCTCCGTCAACGGATGGAGACGCTGGAGAAAGATCTTGATATCATGAAGGACAACTTCGTTATCTCTCAACGGGAGTTTGAGGAACGCCAGACGCATGTGGAGGAGCTAGAATTGGAAATTGAAAGACTGAACGCTACCCTTGCAGTATATCGTGAAGGGAGTGGCACCAATTTGCTGGAACAGCTCACCGTCGAAAACACCAACCTCAAAAGGGAAAACGAGGAGCTTTCGCATAAAATCCACCTTCTTCTGGAAGTTGATCAGCCTCTAAAGCGACCATCCAGCATGTCGAGCTCAGAGAATTTTGAGCACTTGTCGAATGAGCTGGATGGTTGGCAGCGGCAGCTGGCTAGCTCATTTGGTAACAGGAGACCGCTCAGCGACTTCGAATCCCAGCCCCTGGGACATGAGCGAGCCCGGTCGCGATCGTAACCCTTGCCATTTTGTTCTCTGTTCTATTTTTTTCCGTTTTTGCTTTGCACATATAGTTATACCCTTATTACCTTGATTGCTTGCCGCCGCTCATGCTCACACTCGTTTTCAATTCGTACTTTACTTGCTCGCTGTTTATCCGCCATATATATTGTGACATGATCGATATGCAACATCCCGAGTCTGACTATTGTGATCCGGATGCGGCTTTTTGCGTCCATTCGACTGCCTTTTGTTTGACAGCTGATGCACCTTCCTCGTCCCCAATCTTACGTTCTAGTTCAAGCCATTTCTTGAAAAATGACCTTCACGAAAAATTAATTTATGCAATCTGTAAGGTGATCCAACACGTACTTTGCCTTGTGACTAGTCATTTTAATGGCAAATACACGATTGAAGATGTTTCTGCGTGCGTGTCATGAGGGAACTGCACCAATAGTCCAACAGGACTCACCTTAATGATTGGATGTCGCCTTGCCCTGTCTCCATGTCCATATAAATCGACCACAGGTCCCAACGCTTCGGATGAGAGTCAACGATCCCTTCGAAGATAGTCTTGCCTCGTTCTGCATCGCCGAGTTTATATTCGAGCTGAGCGAATTTTGATATTGTCTTCAAGTCTGTAACCCACCTGCTTTAGGTCTAAATACAAGGATACCACCCAACTACTCACGTTTACGCTTTTCTAAACTTTGCAGTGCACGCGGAAGCAGTTTACGTGCTTGCTCCAAGTCCCCTCGTCGCAAGTAATGTTCGCAAAATAGAGCCCACACTTTCGAACTATATCCGAACTTTTTACTGGTCCGCTTGTACTGCTCCTCTGCTTTCTGTATATGCCGTCGTTAGTAGAGTAGCAACGCCGACAATCATAACACACTTGCCTCATGCTTCTGACTCTGGTCCAGGATTGCCGCCAGTCGGAGATGGATAGTCTTGGAATCGTTATGTCGGGCTGCATCTCTGAAGACGGCCTCTAGCGACTCATCGGTGCCATAGACATTCTCGACGTTAAGCAAAGCAATCCAAACATTAAGCCGCTCTTGTTCCTCTCTGAAATTGATAGTTTGGATCGCTCGCCGGCCAGTCTCCCGTGCCTTATCGATTTCGGACAATTGGAGGAGGAAAGACATGTACTGGATCCATAGATACGATGAATTCGGGGAACCCAGTAGGACCCGCTCAAAATCGGCATTCGACTCTGGAAGCTTCGCGTGCATGTCCGCAGTGAGGTCCTGTTCAATCTCTTTTTTCTTGCGTCTTTTCTTCCTTTTGCTGGATTCGCCATCTTCACTCCCTTCATCGGAGGAAGATGCTTCGTCAGATTCAGCATCAGACACGGCGTTGCCGGAGAACCAGGAGAACCCTGCAACTTTCAGAGGCGCAGCCTGTTTAGGACTGGGTGGTCCCCGCGTCGACTGAGATTGGGAAAGCATAGAGAGATCAACTGCCATATCCTCATCGCCAATCTCACCGTCACTTCCTTCTGAGTCCGAGTCTTCATGAGGGTCGCTCTTCTCCGAATCACCATCGGATCCAGCATTAATAGCTAGCATTTCAACATCACCCCCTGCGACGACGCCGAGGGTACCTTCACCTCCTGAAACACCGCCTGACTCGGCATCATCGTCAACATTGGAGTCGTCCTCTGCGAAATGAGAAGGCTTGAGGCTGAATGATAACTGTCGCTTCTCCTTGTCTATTGACAAGACGTGAGCGTGAACTCGGTCGCCCTCCCGGAATGTTCGAAGTGCAATAGTCACATCAGCCTCTTTGTTATCAGAGAGCTGCGCAAAGAATTAGGCAAAAACCAACGTAATGCTCGACATTCGTACCTGTGATTTGTGGCAAAGACCACTGATCTTTGTGCCGTCAACTTCGATAAAGAGACCATACTGTTCCACCCGTTTAACGCGACCGAGTATCTTCTGACCCACATGCAGTCCATCGAGAGTTAATGACGGAGCATCCCGCTTGAGATCACCGGAGCGCAGTGTCATTTCGACTCTTCTGCTCTCCGAGTCGGCGCTTGAAAGATCAATGAGGATGAAACATGATTCTAGTATCGATGATCGTACCTCAAAATCCGCCCTTTGACAAGCTGATTCAGTTCAAAATGCGTTTTCCAGTCTTTGACGTACTGCACACATTTTTTGAGCAACGAATAAACGGTCCAAAGGAGACACCCACGCCGTCAAACAGCTCCCTAATTTGAACACGAGCATCGATATTCCGCCCGATCATCACGAACAAGCCATGCTCAGCGACACTCTTGATGAAACCTCGCACTGAATCCCCTACGTTGAGATCGTTGAACGTATTGATCTCCCGATCTACCACCAGTTTCGCATTGTCAGGGGCTAGTCGTGAGGGTCGGGATGACAATGTTAAATGTCTGGAGGAATTATCGATGTCAACGACCAATGTTTTTAGAATTGAATCGACAGCTGGGAAAGGAATCCCAGCTTCATAGTCATCGCACGTGTCTGTTGGATGGAGGGTACCAGAGATACGGCCGGTGACCTTGATATGAGCTCCGTGACGACCATGCCGCGTGACACGTCCACCAATGACTTGCCCAATGGACAGGTTGTCGAATGACACATGTCCTTTTTTCGGGACATCTGTCGCTTTTAATTGCCCGGCTACAGTGACAAACCCTTTTTCTTCGTTGCGAGAGACCACCACTAGCGACTCGATAACCTCTCCAACCTTCAGTGAAGCTTTGAGTTGCGGCAACAAACTGCCACGTATGTTAGCCAGTGCCTTCAATGAGAGGAGCGCGCGAGCCTGGGACGGGCGCAGTGACAGAACGACCGTGGTTTTGTGAATCTCCGTCACTACACCTTCTACGACAGCGTCCGTTATGATGTCGCTGATATCTGTCACTGTAGCCGCCGCTGCCGATGACGCCTGACGAATGCTTGCAACAACCCGCGGGGGATCCAGGTCAACGGATAGAATCCGTACTTTTACAACTCTGCCCGCGACGAATACGTCCTTCAATCTGCTTGAGTTGTCACTGAAAAAGTGTCAATCAAAAGAAGAGCTACTAGTGGAAGTGGGTAAACCTTGCTTCACGAGACGGTACGAATGCCTTCAGATTACCGTAAAATTGAACCACCAAACCCTTTTCCAAAACTCGGTACACTACTGCATCCGTGACCATCCCAATCTTCGCCTCCTCAATGGAGGTCAAGACAGGTAGAGTTGATTCAATCAACGTCTTTTTAGCAGTTAGTTCAACCCTCTTGCGATCGGCATCGACAGCAAGAACCTGTAAAATGCTTAGTATCTATAGCGCCTAACGGACATGACACACGCACCCGGCATTTTATGCTACCTCCGGCCTTGAATCTTCTTGACGGATGCTTCAGTGAGATATCTGCGTAGTGGGTTGGCCATATGATGCCGTCCACATCACCAGATATCGACACGAATAATGCAGAATCAGTGAGCTGTTTGACAGTGCCTTTCAGGACCTCTCCGACTTGTATGTCGCCTGCCTGAAGGAACCTTTGCTCTAAGACCGAAAGTCGGAGAGAGAGCTGCAGTAAACCGTCCAAAGGATGGTAGCCTACCACACGCGCTCTATGGATAGTATTCAATCTCCATGGGCCCGAGGAAGAAGAGAGCATTGGAACATGATCATCCGACGTATGAGATATCTATGAAAGAAGGTAGTCATGTCAGTCTAGAACGGTTGATTAATGCAAAATTTACATGAATGAAACCATCAAGATGGGACTGCACTTCGACTACAAGCCCTCGTTCTGGTTCTATGCGTTTCACCTTAACGCCATCCAGAATCGTGCCAATGGGATATGCCGAGGGTACGGCAGCACGATCCGAGATACCGTGAGTAGCACGCTTCTCTTCCAGGTTGAGGACGTGATCCAAGACAGACACGGAAAATCTCGGCGGGGAGTGTCCTGGAATTTCATACAGTATGCGGGCCTTCACTTTCTGCCCTGTCTTAAATGCTTTAGCAGGATTAGCGGGCACGTGGAACTCGTCAGCTGTCGCGTCGAAGAACCCAAGTAACTGTAGATTGAGACCGCTCGGGGATACAGCCGTGATCAGCGCTTGACCTAGTATTCCCGGTAATACGGATGTGACGTTGCTGATTTCTGCGATCTGTGAACCAGGACATATTGAAGAACGTCCCAAAACCTGAGGTTCGATTACCCACCGCAGATGACTGTATGACTTTAGGATCAACTGAAACTGCACATATCCTCCCGTTGCTGGGCATCTTCACGACTGCAACATCAAGCAGTTGGCCAATTTGAAACTTTGAACTGCCGCCCCTTTGGGCATCCTTGAAGGATATGAAACCAGAGGAACCCTGTACGCCCATGTCAAGAATGTACCCATGGTCTTCTACACTTTGAACAGCCGCCGAGAGTATCTATGCGAAGCTCAATCATGCCGAAGAAAATAAGACGAAGACATCGCTCACAAAACCAGGCTTAAGATCTGCTTTCAGGACTCCAGTGTTCACTGTCTTGGGCACAAGACTCAACTCAATGCGACGACTGGCTTTCGCAGCATCATCCCTTGTTTTACCAATACCAGACACGTTCGTAGTCCCTGATGCGTGCACATTGGTAACAACTGCACGGACGTATTGTCCCGCATGGAAGAGTTGAAATAAATCCGGTACTGTCTGAGAATCGGATTCCTCGTCACCAGATTCAGTATCTGAAGGCTCTTCTTGTTCATGCATTGATTCGAGGCGACTTGTCAACTGAGAGGTAACTTGTGTGATGGGGACATGACCCATGAGCTGGTTCGGTAGTGATATAATGAGAGCCAGCGGTTGTATCGATGCAATTTGACCAAGGACCTTCATACCCGGAACGATGCGCTAAAGATACACGTTTGAGCGCGTGCTTTGCAACTGCATGAGACAAAAATACCTTGTAATTGAGATGCTCGATGCGAACTGCATCTTTCTTCGGCGTAAGACTTGTCTTACTTTTAGTGTCAGATCTACTCCTCTTTTTGTGAGAGTTCCCAGACGCCTACAGTAAATTGTACCCTGCTGAGTTCATTTCCAGTAGAATTACAGAACTCACAGCAAATAGTTCGCTGTTAGCCTCTTGGGTACCTTCAGCTCGGATAGTTTTGACCTCTGCGGCCGTCAGGCTAGTTCCGCCTCCTCGAGGAAAGTCTATCTCCTCATTCGCGAGAGTCGATATGAACTGAACTGGATTTTCCGGTGCATCTTTTGACTTGTCCTTCGCAAGTTTGCTCTTTTTAACATTGCGGGATGAGTTGTCCTCCAGAGCACGTTTCAAGCCCGCCATCGTCTTAAAAAGTTTGGTACAGCGTCAATATAACAGCAGTCAGTGGCTGGCCGTCCAATGGGTAATGTTGCAACGGAGAAGGGGGGAGTGCAGCCTGAGGGATATCTTCCGTGTAGCTTTGGATTTTGAGATTATTATCCAAATCGGGAGGAAGAAATTGCCAAAGTCGATTATGTCAGCTGCTCCGTCTTTTCCATTCTCGACAACATCATACTCGCAAAGTTATGGGTGAGTCGCCTTGTCGCTGCTTGACTTGACATTCCTTATGTATATTTTGCAGATTTTCAAGTGGGTCCTTGCCTCCGGTGTGACCTAGGAACACAACTCACCTTTGTTCTAGAACCGCGTCGGCTCCAAGTTTGGTGGAGGTGGTGTCGCTGGGGCTTCTGAGACGAACGTGGACAGGCGTGAACGTCTGCGAAAACTTGCCCTTGAGACTATCGACCTTGCTAAGGTGCGTTTTATTTGACCTATTATCTAACAACAATTTAATGTGTCGTTTAGGATCCTTATATTCTAAGGAATCATCTGGGCTCCCTCGAATGTCGTCTCTGTTTGACGCTTCATACAAATGAAGGTTCATACCTGGCTCACACTCAGGGCAAGAAGCATCAGACCAATCTTGCTCGTCGTGCCGCTCGTGATGCCAAGGACACTCAGCTCATGATTGCCCCAACTCAAAGTAATGTACAACGCAAGGTATTCCTCAAAATAGGACGCCCTGGCTACCGAGTAACAAAAGTGCGGGACAAAGATACTGGAAAGGAAGGTATGATGGTTCAAGTCCACCTTCCCCAAATTAAGGCGGACGTTATCCCTCGCCGCCGATTTATGAGCGCTTGGGAGCAAAAAAGGGAGCCTCCGAACAAGGCATATCAGTATCTCATTGTGCGTATCATCCCTTTCTATGTTACATGTTACTTATTATGGTGCTAGGTGGCCGCTGAACCGTACGAGACGATTGCTTTCCGCATTCCAGCGCGCGAGATAGAAGATGAATCTGATGATGCTGGATATTGGAATTGGTCATATTGGGATCCTGACACAAAGCAATATAGCTTCCAGTTTATGTTCCGTTTGACTTATTGATGTTGCCCGCTGCTCCTCGGTTTTCCTTTCATGTCATATTGTTGTATTGATTCCGGCTTGCACTATTGTATCATCCTTCGTACTGCGCTAAGTGTGGTTTACACGTCAGGCCGTCTTCACGGGATGTGCAACACCTGCATGCTGTGCAATTGCTCATAAACATTCTCCGATGCGGGACACCTCTACTCAGCACTATTGGCATGCTGTAAACTTGTCCTCGCCGTAAGTACACTCGCGAGACGTCTTAGAGCAAACGCGTCGAGAAGCAACCCAAACCGGCCAGTATTACAGTACCACTTAACTTCTTGTGAGTTACGGCGTCCAAGTTCATTAACATTCCCCACAACCATGTTGATAGAGGGGGTGCTCTATATTAAGTGGCATGTAAGCACCGCCATGCTCTGGGATGACATTGACCGTGTTCAGATTTCTGCTCCGCAGGTCAGGCAGATAACTAGCCCA
The DNA here is from genome assembly GCA_029603245.1 of Rhizopogon salebrosus TDB-379. Taxonomy (NCBI): domain Eukaryota; kingdom Fungi; phylum Basidiomycota; class Agaricomycetes; order Boletales; family Rhizopogonaceae; genus Rhizopogon; species Rhizopogon salebrosus. The sequence continues at coordinate 10,749 of MU837322.1, forward strand.
CTGCAGATAAATTAGTGAGCTGTTTCGAATTCGGAGCTTGCCCGATTATAATTGTTCCCTCGAATACCTGCGATGCTCTCTAGTGTTGCCCTGCGATTGATAATTTAGCACTGCGCGTATCTGCCTAAGAAACCTTCCAGTCTGGTCGCTGTTCCAGAACACCATATGTTTGAAATTTATGTAGACCAAGGAGCCATTTGAAGAGCACCCTGGCACTTGAATGGTTTCCGTGTCAACAACAATCACAAGATTTAAAAAAGGTCTATCAGAGTGCATCAAGATAGAGTACGATCCTGATATGATGGATCAATCACATTCACGACTCGGAGCTTGACCATGCATTATCATATCAGACGACTGTAACCCTGGCATTCAGAACCCCGTGGGTTCTCCACTTCTAAGTTCTCGCAATCAAATCAATAAATAGATCTCTATGCGAATTCTAGTGCTGGAAATAATGAGTGGTAAACAACTATTATCCGGGTGCCCCGCTGGTATGTATGAGAAATCGTTACAAGTATCACTCTGGGCGCCGCCGTCTAAACATAACCTCTGCCTTCCGGTTGGGAGAGCAATTCATCATGAACCATTCGTCTGGAGGACGCTCGCCTCCCTTCTCTAACTTGATATCATAATTTAGTACAAGATGAGCCATCATCGCCTTCATCACACTGGCAACGAAGAAACGACCGGGGCTGACGAAAGCGGTGAGCAAGGACTGCAAGATGCAGCATGTTGAACATGTTCAGCGTACCATGCATGTGTTCCAAACCCAAAAGAGACATAACTTGAACTGGTAGAAGCCAATAGGCACCCCTGGTCTTCACCTCTGTTTTCGCGCAGCTCGGAAAACCGGAAGGGTTGAAACTGCGATGCTTCAGCGAAAAATTCCTCGTCGAGATGCATGGGTAGTGAAGCGACGACAACGTGGGTTCCTTTGGGTATTATAGTACCACCTGAGAATGCGAATGACCGCATCGCTTTGCGCATTATAGGGACTGTCGAAGTCAGCTTATTAAATCAATAGATATAATCAATAACGACTCACAGAGGGACATGCCACTCAATCGGAGGGATTCCTTGAGAAAACTGTCCATCTTCGGGAGTTTTGTCATTGCATCCTTAGTCCATCCATCCTGGTTAATGACTTCTGAAACTTCCTCTCGCAGTGGTTCACAATACTGAGGGTTTGCAGCAAGGTATAGGAGAGCGTGACTGAAGCTCTTTGAGACCAGTAAAAAGTCAGTGATCATGCTGCTTGCAACGTTTCGGCATACCTGTGCTGATGTATGTAGCGAAGCGAAATTAAGAACCAATATCCGTAAGCAGATACTCCGAAGATTCCTGTGTTCCTTGTCAGACACGTCGATGAGCCAACTAATCACATCATTCTTTACCGTAAAGTTAGGCTGAGAACTGTGGCATGTAAAGTCACGATAACATACCGGTGGTGCACTCCGTTCATCCTTGGGTTGTTCTAAATTCCGTAGTCGTTCCTTTACAATAGGCTCAAGAAGTGCCATGCATCCCCTAATGCTACTAGGTGTGTTTGTCAACAAACGACCAATGACCCTAAATAGTCACTGTTTGGATCTTCGCACCATCAATTCAGCAATTCTGCTTACGGATGTGCAAATTTTGGGAAGAAGCTCATTAAAGTTGCACGCAGTACCACTTGTAAAGCGAATTGCTGTTGCAGGGCTTCAAATTCAGGTGAACGGCCTACAAGCGAGTTAAACCAATGCATCCCCAAAGTTAAATGAATTACTCGCATAGGGGAAGTCCGACGAAAATGCGATTGCTTATGCGACACATAGCCTTCGTGATCTCCTGATGTACGCAAACTTTTGCCCAACCTAAGCGAAATAGAATGTAAGAGTTACCTCACGGGGAAGTGATAAACCTTGCCACCTTGATCCGACGGAATAATGGCGCTGAAGGCGTGGGCGATTTCATCATAAACATCAGGAAAAAGCCCTTCGAGGTTTCGGGAGAGATGATTGCGAATAACTTGGACGTGATAGGGATATTCTTGGACGTCGAAGCCAAACGTATACTTGACCTGAAGAAGCTTTGGGTGATGTGTCAGCCGTAAACGTTACTTGGTACGCAAAAGAACTCGGAACTTACATCTCGTACAGCGTGATCGAAAGAAAGATCTTCTTCCGGTACTTTCCTCAACTCCTCAACTAATCGCGGCCCAGTAAGCACCACCACCCATTTATCAATCAATGGGACTCTAAACATGTCGCCTTTGTGCTTCGTCGAGGTTCAGAACATAGTTGCCAAGAAAGAGCATTTGTACGAACCATTTGGTAGCCCTCTTGCACCATAGCCGGAGCATCGAATATGAAACGAATCGCGCCGAACCATGAAGACAGTGCCCCTGACGGTCCAATTGCAGGGATAGCGTCAAGCTGGACTAGGTGTTAGCCAGTCGCGACGACTGCTTGAAATTGCTTGCCTCAGAAAACCTGGATCGGTTAAATATGAAGATAAGTAGAGGAGCCACTGCGACAGCTAAGCCATAGACAAAGACACCGGCACTGTCCATGAGATGAGTATCTGGGGCAGAAACAGGTGGAAAGCATTTCGGGCAACACTCCCATACGGCAGAGGTATTTATGTCGGACAGTGATTGGTATGGTGGATTTAAAGTTAAGGACAAGCTCAGCTTGGTCCTTTTCTACCCGGCTAGATTAGATCCAACAAAATCCGAGCAGTGGCGCGGAGTGCTGAACATAAGATTTTCCGTTCTCAAGGGGAAGTTCTCAAGATTCTTTATTCTCGACGCGCATGAGAAGGCCAGCTGAGACGCCAACCTCGTCTATTGCATTTTGTCATGTCAACGAATCTGGATGATCTATGGCCCGCATCAGTAATTTTTTCAGTTTTAGTAACGAGGACAGCCATGCCAAATGATTCGCCCTAAAAGTTTGCAACTTGCCATCATGTGGGCTTCTTGACGTTGCAGAAGGCCATGGAGACAAGACATCTCCGCTCTGCTAAAGTTTCTAGGGCGTCTCACCTCCGCCTGAAATGAATGGAAAGCTGCAACGTGTGCAAGTCGATCTGTTGCATTTGAATCACCCCAATTGGACATTGCATATTGTTTCGTAATCTTGGCGGAAGTTAGTGGGCTGGATGAACATGTAACAGCCGACGGAAGGTCACTTATACCATTCATGGCAGAGTGCAAAACCGTCCATGATGCATGCAAGGTGGAAACGGTTAGGGTACAGCTGGCACGGCTCGATTATTATAGCAGTCTGTTCATTGCATCAAACCAGAGCCCGTAAATTGAATTCGACCATTTGCACTACTGCGGGGTTCCAGATGCATCCTATTCTATCTGTTAGGCTCGGAACGAGACTCCGACTCAAGTTATCTTCGTCTGCACACTTCATCGTGGCAGTGAATACAACTGACTGCTGTACTATCTTTGGCTCCTTGAGCATCGGTTGAATTTAGAATAACAAAAAATAGAGCCACTGTGGAGAAAATTCCTCAAGTGACGATGTCAAAGGCCGTGTCGAATCGTAGAGTCGCAAGAATTTTCTCATGCTGAAAGGGCGTTCAACGTCAGTGAGGAAGGTTTTCACCTAGGGTAGTTCTTCCAGCGGTGATTGTGAGGCCTGATAAACAAAACGCAAAACTCCGGACGTTTTTGAGAAACCCCTGAGTTAGCGACGAGCGCGGCACGTTTGCGGTCACTCACGGTCAGAGTGGGTAAATTCCAACGTATTCTTCGACCGTTTCAGAGAGCACAGAAATATAGCAAGACTCAAGAACATTCTATTAGAAATACTGCGTGAGTTATCAGTACAATGAGATCGGTGTACGATGGTCCGTGGCCACCACACCTCCATAAGCGCACGATCATCCATGGGGTACTAAATCAGGATCAACGAGATAGAAGACAGCTGAATTAAGAATGCAAACCCATCACCGTGTCATAATCTGTCACAATTACAATGTAGACGTGTCCAAAAGAAGTGCTAATATGAACTCATGCATCATGCTTCCGTTTACTCAGTTTACTCAACCTGCGCCGACGGATTCCTTCCTTGACCTCCCCGGCATCGGTGAATGAGATGGACGCGTGTTTCTTCAGTGCGGGAATGGTATCAACTTGGACTGGCGCGTGGGTCGGCAAAGGAACATTTCCTGGGAATACAGCCGTCTTTTTCCGCAGTAGTTTTCGGCTCTGGTTATACATTGCTGGGGGGTCGTGTGCTGGGAAGTCAGGTAGTGGGAAGGGGTCAAGGTCAGCGTAATGATCGTAGGAGTGTGCTTGGGGATACATGGGTTGCTGTTGTGGCTGTTGCTGAAGTGGAGCAGGCATGACCAGCCGTTTTGGAAGGTGATGATTGCGCGGTGGATGTAAGTTATTTTGGGTACGAGAAGTAGATTGCGTAGATCGGGTGGTGTACGTGCGCGAGCTATCCAATGAGCGAGTGCTACGATGTCGAGGGAAGTCAGGTGCCAAGTCAATCCCCTGACCTGCAGGTGGTTCTATGATAGGCAGTGATGGAAGTGTTCCCTGATTTGTATCTCTGCGAGATGACGATAGTGTTCCAGGATATTCTTCTTTATGAGCCGGCGGTAGAACGGGCACAGATTGTTGATTGAGGGGATAGGGCGCCCTAGGCGCAAGTTCATCATGATCTGGCTGTGAATATAGTTGTCTGTGAGGTATATCGCCGCCAAATCGATGGATTTGATGTGGAGGAGGAGATGAATAGTTGGCGGGTGCATGTGAAGGCAGATCGATAAGGTGGTAAGGAGGGGGTTGTGAGTGACTGGGTTTCGCCTGACCCTTGCCTGGCTTATGATCGTTTACAGGGTTGGGCTGAGTGATATGTGGAGAAGGCGATATAATATCACCCGGAGAATGATGGAGGATTTGTCCAGGAACTACGCTCTGGGACGGCCCATTGGCTCCAGTGTGAGACACCTGCGGCAAAGTACACGTAAAGATAAGGCTTCGCGGTCTCAACTACGAAAACATACTTTTTGGGTCCGCACTGGACGAGAGACATTCTTTGCAAAGAAAATGTAAATAAGTATAGGAAAGGTTTGCATGTCCAACCCACCTCACGCTTAGATTTGCTATACAAATCACCTCGTAGGATGTCAATGTCATTATACATGTGAGCAGGCCCAAGTCGAGCAAGATTGCTACCAACAGCTTCGAAAGGATCAGCCTCTTCGATTTCGTCGATTCGGCTAAGGACACGGGAGCTTGTCAGGCGTCGCATAAGATTCATCATACGACGCTTTCCCTCGGGCCTGTTACTGCCGTCTGCATGAACAGGAGCGGTTTGAAACCGCTTCGTGGGAGGCTTCACCTGTTTTACATGCTGCTCTGGAGCAGAAGTATTACGTTTTGGAATAGGTCGATCAGAAGTAGGGGGAGACATGGCCGGTGAAGGCCTTGGGTCATGGCACGGCGAGGTTAGCTCTTGAGATGTAAACGAAAGCTCCATAGGTGAAACGTGGGATGACACGCGAGATGTCTTGGGATGGGCCTGCCAGTGGGAATGGGAAGTCGCGGATGATACAGTGGGCGAGGTGAAAGCAGAGAAAGCCGTGTGAGAGTCAGAATCTAAAGATACACAAGTCGAAGTAGTAGCAGACGATGAGTGAGCTCCTTCAAACTGAGGGGAGTGCGAGATGAAGCCTGGATGTTCCACAGGAAGTACTTCTTGGTGAGGCGAGGGATCAGAAGGCGTGTCCGGAGGGGTATGAGTCAAATCATTGATGATCATAACAGGGGATTTAGATGGGAAGTCCTTGTAGGACGAAGCGTTAGTGAGTGGAAAGTGAGGGTGAACGCGAGGATCAGAAGAGAATGCTGGATCATTGAAGACGGACATTGACAAGGGCCTTGTGAAATGAGGAGGACTCTCGCGGTGATAACATGAAGACGGAGATTGATCGAAGTCAGGAGCGTCAGGAGTGAGTGATGCTGGAGATACCATGGCGTATGGATAAGGATGGTGGGGTGTATGAGCAGCGGGGCCCGATGGAGCTGTTTGAGTAGCATAAATTGGAATGAAACCTAGTAGAACACGGTCATTATGGACGATGCCACTGGGGGCATCTTGGATATTCCGGCTG